>CAUYRH010087335.1:0-21092 GCA_963574655.1 Perodicticus potto
AGAGCCTCAAGCTGTCACCCTGGATAGAGTGCTGTGGCATCACAACTCACAGCAACCTCCAATTCCTGGGCTCAAGCGAGTCTCCTGCCTCCGCCTCCCAAGGAGCTGGGACTACAGGTGCCCGCCACAACGCCTGGCCATTTTTTGGATGCAGCCATCATTGTTGTTTGGCAGGCCCACGCTGGATTCAAATCCACCAGCTCAGGTGTACGTGGCTGGCGCCTTAGCCCATTGAGCCACAGGCGCTGAGCCTATATTATTTAATTTAAATTATGTAAATTCCAAAGACTATCCCTTGATGCTGTATTGAATGCATCTGTCCAAATTACCTGTTTATCACCCATGGGCCCAGCCAGATGCTGTGGTGGTCCTGGAGTGTCAAATACAGTTCTTACTCTCTTCTACCTGACACAGAAGACAGACATGTAAACAAGATCATTACAATGATGTTTGAGAGATGCAATAAGTGAATGATTCGAAATTAATTTTAAATATAGCCATTTCATTGGTTTTCAAGCAGTCATTTTCTTATCCATAGCTACAAATCCTGAAATCTGAATACAAATTAAGAGAGCAATCTAATGTTTGCAAACTATCAGAAACCTCAGAAAAGGCCTTAGACCCCTGTTGTAGATCAGATTCCTTAAGAGCAGAAGCTGAGACAGGTATTGAGGTGTGTGTGATTTATTGAGGGCATGAGTTTGGGCGTAGGGTAGTAGGAGAAATAGGAGAGGACAGGGGTGGGGCGGCTGTACCTCCACTGCAGCACGGCTTCAGTCTGACCCCACAGGGAGCCCGGAGCAGGGATTGTGCTGCAGAGCTGAACCCACCTGGGGGAAGCCATATACATCCAAGTCATTGGCTACATGTTCATCACACCATCACCCACCCCTCCCTCAGTGAGTCCAGAAACTCCTGGACCAGCTAGTTGAGTGCAGTTTTCTGAGAAGGGGGATAGCTATGGACATTTTAGGAGCCAATGCCACAGCAGCTGGAGGGTGGGTACTCCCACCTGCCAAAGAGAATCCAGGTCAAGCAACTCCAGTGTCCGCTGTATTCCCTGACCCAAAATGTCCAGTAGGAGAGAGTCATTGCACATTTCATGATTATGGACTATTGTGATTAATGCCACCCACTACCACATTTGCTGCCCTGAGAAATAGGACACTTGACCGCTTGGGACTTGACTCTTTGGAAGTTCATTCTTCTCTGCTGCCAGATTAACATTACCAACAAGACCAAATAAAACCTTTTTCAGCAATGGGCACTCCTGTGCATATGCCTTTTATTTGGCAAACATAGTAAGGCAGTTGAAATTTGTTTTTAGTCACCGATTATATGGTATGTGCTTGTATAAAACTGTGTTTAGAGTCAAAAATATATTAGGCATTCTAGAATATAAAACTGCCATTCTTCTTTCGAAACTGTGGAATGGACTACACTTGGTAAACACAAAGTACTTAGAGGTTTCTAAAAGAAATGCGTCACAGCATTACAAAATCCTACAGTTGACAGGGACTCTTGTCGTCTGATCCATCTGTGAGTTCTTGGAATGGCCAACTTTAGATCCCCACAGACCAATAGCCGTGAATACTCCCCGGCTGGCTGCCCTTGGCCCCTAACCCCAGCCCAGCTTTCTTCTTGTCTCTCCTCACTTGGTTCGTGTCTGGAGAATGCCGTCCTTTCAATATCAACTTAATAGATACAATAATAGAAATGTAAATATTCATCTTTATCAACCAAGTTTTTGTGAAGCACTTAATATAAATTAGATACTGTGGTAGGCAGAGATGTAAACGAGACATCCCCAGGGCACAGTCTCTGGGAAGGGGAGATGCAGAAGAGCAGGTGGCAACCGTGCGAGTGAGAGGTCCTCGGAGCTCAGTGTCACTGACATGGTGTCACAACAGTTCTCAACCTCATCTGCCCCAAACCTCCATTTTTATTACAAATATTTTCTAACATTCTTTACTATCCTGACATAAAATTCAAAGCCTACCCGTATAACCTCCAAATAATATCAATTTAAGGTGCTAATATTAATACAGAGGAGAAATAAAAAGAAAATAATCAATGAAGAATTGATCTGGACTTCAGCAGCGCAGACACAGGCCTGGCTGTGCCAGAAGACATAATGAAGTGGGGAGATGGTCATAGACGGGGAATCAATGTAGAGGAGCAGCCACAGACAGGTGCGTTGTGAACATGTTGCCATGTTTTTAAAAATAGAGGTAGGCTCCCAGCTCAGACCATTATAAACAGTTTCCTCCTTCATAGGTGTTCAGTAAAAGCTCAGAAGCTTTTGGGGACATACGATCATTTTCTGTTTCATGAAAATGTCTCACATTTCTGACTCCCACCTGTTAAAAGCCACCAATGATCACCGCCCCCCCCAATCACTGTGACATCCAAAGCTAATCCCAAGAATTTCCAAAATGCTCCCAAGGGGGGATGTGCCCCCCATATGGAAACCAGTGAGCTGAGAAGATGGGGGGTGGGGAGAACAGCCTCTCAGTTTAGATTTTATCCTGAGGCAATGGGAAGCCACCAGAAAAGTTTCACTATGGGGATTATCCAAACAAACCGCATTTAAAAAAATCACCGTGACTATGGTATAGAAAATTGAGTGGAGGTGGCGAGGGTGGAGACTGGGACCTCTGTGGGGCTGCCAGTGTAGTAATCCAGGAGGCCTGAATTAAGGAAGTGGCAAGGAAACAAAGCAAGAAATGCCTCCTGGTCACATCTAAGAGGAGGAGCCGCGGGGACTGTGACTACAGGTGGTTAAAGCTTGTGATGAAGGGGCAGGTGCCACAGATGACCAACTTCAGTATTCTCTACCAAGCGGCTCGGCAGGGGTGGCATTCTGTAGGAAGAACAGGCACGGAGAAAGTGGGTTTCCTGCGCGTCTGTCTGGGATGCCTGTGGGACAGCCCGTTGGCAATTAGCTTAGTGCGGGTCTGGAGCCCACAACTGAGGAGCGCAGGAGACGTCAATTCAGGTCCCGCAGCCTATAGGTGGCAGCGCGGGGCTGCCAAGGTCCCCTGGGAGGTAGTTGTGGAGTAAGAAGGGCGCTGATGAGAGAACCCGAACATTCGGGTTGGGTTGGGAGAAGGGCTGCATTGCCCTGCAGAGTGAGCGGAGAGGAGGCGGTAGGGATGGCAGGGAAATGATTTTTCAAGGAATCTGGCTGTCAAGGAGTCAAAGAGCAGAGACCCCGGGCAGTGTCAGGAGCATATGGGATCAAGGTGATTTTGCAGATGGGGGAGAGGTCGCACATTTAAATTGACAGGCAGAAACTGAAGAAAGCAAGCATGCACAAAAGGGTTCCCCCGCACACGGCAGCCCGCCTCTCGCACTAAGGCTAAGAGTCCAGGACAGGTGGCCATGCCCGTGAGACTGGATTCTGGAGGCAGGAAGGAGGGGGCAGGTGCCAGCCCCTTTGCTGGGGTCTATTTTCTCTGAGAAGAGGAGTGAGAGGCAAGAATAAGCCACTAGGCAAGCATAAGCCAAGAACGCAGAGAGAATGAGGCAAGGGGCCAGAGGAGCAGGGGACACTGTGGGGGGAGGGGTGCCATCCCCCTCTGCCTTGAAGACCCTCCTATAACTTTTGACTGTCACAGATGTGACCCCTGATAGCCTACTGTTGGCCAGAAGCTTACCAATAACATAAACAGTCTGCTAACTCACAATTTGTATATTACATGCATACTATATTACATACACTCTATTCTTACAATAAAGTAAGCTAGAGAAAAGAAAAAGTTATTAAGAAAATCATAAGGAAGAGAAAATATGTTTACTGTTTAGTAAGTCAAAGTGGATCATCAGAAAGGTCTTCGTTTTCTTACCATTGAGTCAGCTGAGGAGAAGGAAGAGGAGAGGTTGGTTGTACTTCATCCGGGTAGCAGAGGTGGAAGAAAATCTGCCTGTAATTGGAGCTGTTCAGGTCAACCCTGTGTTGTTCCAGGGTCAACTGAAATCATCTAGGGTTGAAATTCTACCAGCTCAGAGCGTCAAAGGACACTTAGGGGAAGTCTGGGAAGGTTGAAGTAAATGGCCGTGGAAACCAGCTTCAGGGTGAACAAAGCAAATAGAAGACGAGAGAAGATTTACTCGCACTACCCAGTCTGGTTTCCCAACTTGACCAAATGAAAACCTACTTTCAGTGCTGTTCTTCACACCCATTGTTTAAAATGAGCGACTCTACCACATCATCCAAAGCCATTAAAAAGCATTTCAATAGCAATAGGTCATGACTTAAACTCTTCATTAAAAATATGGTGAGCAGCTTTTCTTTACATAGGTGTTAAACTCTAGATGATTTTTCTTTGAGAATAAGCTTCTAACAATGTATTTCTCTTGTCCCCGCAGCAGCTATATGGCTTAAGCCTGTAATTTCAAAAATGTACCTGTGAAATCTTGGTTTTATGGGGGTTAGCAAGTATTATTTGGATATGGTATCACATATGGTTAAATAAGTGTAGAAACATTTACTTTAAAAAATATCTTCCTCTGGGAGGCCAAGACCTGCATCGCCTGATCTCAGGAGTTCAAGACCAGCCTGAGCAAGAGCAAGACCCGTCTCTAAAACTAGCTGCATTGTGGTGGGCGCCTGTAGTCCCAGTTACTTGGGAGGCTGAGGCAAGAGGATCGCTTAAGCCCAGGAGTTGGAGGTTGCTGTGAGCTGTGATGCTGCAGCACTTTATCCAGGGTAACAAAGTGAGATTCTGTCTCAAAAAAAAAAAAGATCTTCCTTGCGACAGTTTTCAGAGCCTTTAATATCGAATCTATACTATGAATGTCCAAGAGACCAATAGAGTTTGATGTAGAATACCACTATTTACATGTTGAAAACACTTAAAGGGGAATTTTGTGGAATGAGAGTTCCACAGTAACACTATGGGAACACTAAGCCAGAATTTATTAATTTATCAGAAGTAGCCTAATTAAAACTCTTGTCTTAGTAAGATCTATCTTTAGTACCTTATCTTATCTTTACTATCTTTAGTAAAAAGATAAGTGTATTGTCTTTGCCATAAGTCTATAAATATAAATATTTAGATATTTCTTAAATAAATTAAAAATCTTAAAACTACAGTTCTAATCAATTTTAAAGATTGGACTGAGTCTCCTTTGAAACATTATTCTCATAGATCTGGGTTTTATTTAATTTAACTAGAATCTTGAACAACATATAGTGTGAACATAAGTCTTATTGTCTCATTATTTCAAAAGCTTGGCCTTATTCCCCAAGTCAATTCGTTGGAGAATTTCTACAGCAAACAGGACTTAAATGAATATCAGCTGCACAACTGTGTGAAAATTGCCTTGGAAATAGGACCTCAAGTGCTCCCTGGTGCATGTGAACGGCTTATGGTCAGCATGTCAGCCAAGCTGCACGATGGGGCAGTGGGTGAGTTATCTGTTCAGTGGGCTCTGCTGAAGCACTGACATCTGTACAAACACTTTTTGGGATATGCATGAATAGATTGATTTTAGTATCCATTCCAAAGCAAAGCACCCAACACAATGATCAGACATACAGAGCGGTCTGCTGATGTGTTGGATTCAGAATATGCAGTTCAGTAAATGTACGCAGGAGAAGCCTGGCAATAACATCAGGATGCGAGATTGTTGGAACAATGGTGTTAAAAAATTCATTTGGAATCCTAGAAGCTCAGAGCTGGGAGGAACTCTAAACAGCTTCTTTCCTCCAAAAATCTTAATTAATGGAAGTATTAGGGCACCAAATCATTATGTAACTTGCCCATTTCGCTTAACTGTAGAGAAAGGTTTCTCACCCTTGGCAGTACTGAAATTTGGAGCTGGCTGATCTTTTGCTGTGCAGGCCTGCCCTGTGCATTACGGGGCGCTTAGCCACCTCCCTATCCATCCAATACCAGCATCACCCTACCCGAGCCGTGACATCCAAAAGTGTCTCCAAACTTTGTCAAATGTTTTCAGGGAGCCAGAATTTTCCCTCAGTTGGGACTCATTGCTATAGAGTGACAGCCACAATGACAGCCTAGGTTTCCTGAGTTCCAGGCTGTCCATTAGCACAGTGCTAGAATTCAGGGTGCCATTCATCTTGTAAAATATACGAAATAGGGGAAATCAAAAACCAGTAGGTACACTTCAGCACCAATGCAGAACATCAAGAATTGCAATAATAATACTAGTAGTAGTAATTACATTAGAATAATTATTTACACAATTTATTTTAAGTCTTCTGTTAAGTAATGTCTGTTGGAGCACTGTACAAGCCCAGCATTAGTACTTTACAGACCATGGTGCCTTTGAGCCTCACAGCCATCTGGTGAGGTAGGGCCAGTGTGATCCCCACTTAACAGATGCGGGAGGAGAGGAGCAGAGAGATCTCAGTGAAGAAGTGAACTGACAAGGCGAGGTTCTTCTCCGCCACCCCTTTCCCCTCTACCTCCCTTCCTTTGTTCCCTGCAGCCTGCAAGTATCACCCCCAGGGCTCGGTTGGGTCCAGCTGCAGCCGACTTGGAGGCCAGTGCCAGTGTAAACATGGTGTGACTGGGCGGTGCTGTGACCAGTGCTCAACTGGAAGCTACGGTTTGGGGCATCATGGCTGTCATTGTATGTGGCAAAAAAACATAAGGGGGACGCACTTGTTCACAACCTTGCTTATTTTAAAGGCAGGCAAAACGAGGAGGGGAATCCTAGAGGGGAAAAGATGGGGAGCTTGACCACATTATTCAGATTGTTTATCTACATGGATAACATGTACTGGAAATTTTTCTGTCATTACTTCATCCATCCATTTATTAGTGGAAACTGTGTATACAGCACTGTTAGAAACCGTGAGTAAGACACAAAACATAGTCCATGCCTCTAGAAGTCTGTGTCTGTATCCAGTGGATGGTGGTACAGGTGAAATGTGGGAAAAAACACCGTGAAGGGGGTTGGCTGTGCAAACCTACCTTTATGATCGAGCAGTTAAGCCCTGTTGCTGGAAAAGCTAAAATAATAATGAGATTGAGAAGTCAAGAAAGGGGCAACACTGTCACTAGGGGTCAGATCTCCCCAGTTGGGGATACTATGCTTTCTGATGCTGGGTTGGCAAACAGCCTTGGAACTCATTTTGTAAGCCACCCATGGATAGGTGTTGGGTGGAACCTCATCCATGGTTCATAATTCAGCTGTCATAGCTGTTGTGTTTAGAACATACAGTTCTCTGCTCACAGTGTAAACCACTAGTGAAAATACTATTCTCCAGAGAAACCTACCTTAAGAAGCATGAAAATCTACAGGTAGGTTAATTTCTTTTTCAGGTAGGGGAACCTGTCTTCTCAAAGAGACAGTCTCCCTTCCAGCGCATCGCCAGGGCATGGCTGCCTAGCAGCATACCACAGGCCCATCATGACTTTCTCTTTTCTTTTTTTAGAAGTTAAGTTAAGGGCAGCACCTGTGGCTCGTCGAGTAGGGTGCCGGCCCCATGTACTGAAGGTGGCAGGGTCAAGCCCAGCCTTGGCCGAACTGCAAAAAAGGAGAAATAACCGGGCGTTGTGGTGGGCGCCTGTAGTCCCAGCTACTGGGGGTAGGCTGAGGCAAGAGAATCGCCTAAGCCCAGGAGTTGGAGGTTGCTGTGAGCTGTGTGACGCCATGGCGCTCTACCCGGGGCGATAAAGTGAGACTCTGTCTCTATAAAAAAAAAATGAGAAGAAGAAGTAAGTTAAAAAATGCTTGAGCTACACAAAGGGATCGAAACAAAAGGGCAAACATATCCTCCCCACTTTCCCCCCATCAAGAGAACAGGCATCACATTTTTGTACAGGGAAGACTGGCTCATGGGATTCAACAAGTTATCAGAAAAGGATACTGGACCTCTACTATTTCATCTAGGAAAAAGAAGTCTAGCCACCTTAAGATGGGTTCAACATTATATGGAAGTTTAAGATATGGGAAAGGTTTTGTTTTTTTTTTTTTACATATGTTGATTATTTATACAAATTGGAGGGCTTACATCCTACTAATCAACATAGCCTTCACCTCATTTACCAAATTACAGCGTTAAGATATTTGTTTTCTATACCTGATAAATCCAATTTGTGCTTGCAATATGCTCCATAGGTGTGGTCCCCCCACTAACCCTCCCTCTATTGACCCACCCAAGATATGGGAAAGTTTAAGTTGTTAAAACACACTTCTTGTTTGGTACCTCTATATAAACAACAAATATTCGTAAGGCCCATTGTTCACAACATGCTCTAGATCAGGGGTTCTCAATCTTCCTAATACCTCCTAATGCTGTGATCCTTTAATACAGTTCCTCATGTTGTGGTGACCCCCAACCATAAAATTATTTTCGTTGCTACTTCATAACTGTAATTTTGCTACTGTTATGAAGCGTAATGTAAATAGCTGAAATGCAGGATGTATTTTCATTGTTACAAAGGGGTCACAACCCACAGGCTGAGAACCTCTGCAGATGGAATGAATCAACCAATTGTTATTTAACTAACACTTACTCATATGCCGGGCTCTGTTCTAAGCCCTTCACAAGCTCACTGTATTCACCTGCACAAGGACACAAAATCAGAACTGTGACTTCCTTGCACCACACTACGCCAACATACCTCTCTTTGCCTTATCCAGCATGTCACTGCCACCCTCAAGGATCAAAGAACACAGTATGTGACCAGATAACAGGACAGTGCCCCTGCTACGGAGAGGTGGCAGGCCTCCGCTGTGATCGGTGCCTGGCAGGCTACTTTGGATTTCCCAACTGCCGCTCTTGCCCTTGTAATGGGTTTGCTGAACTTTGTGATCCAGAGACAGGATCATGCTTCGACTGTGGAGGCTTTACAACAGGAAGAAACTGTGAAAGGTATCGAATTCATATGAACGCTAATGTTTATGCTGTTAAATTTTGTTCTGATCTCACGATGGAGGCCCATTAATTAGAGACACAGAAGTATTCAAGTGTAGAAGCACTGCTGTGGGTGGAGAGATCACTGTTCCGTTGCCTTTTAAAATCATCTTATGAGCCAGAAAATGTTAAACTAAATCAATAATACACATTCACCAGGCACATTGCTTTTTATGTTCCTTAAATATGGCATGTAAATCAAGTGCTATTATATTGAGTTTAATGACTATACCTTGAGACTTTCAATATAAAATAAAAAGTCGTTTTACAGAGCAAATGAGCACCTTCTAAAATACTGAGTTTTCAGAGTTGCTCTGTTCTAAAGCATAGAAAATCCACATTGGCTAACATGGGAGCTTTTCCTGGCAACATTTTGGTAAAAGGAAATTGCCTTGACAGGTGCATCGATGGTTACTATGGAAATCCTTCTTCAGGACAGCCCTGTCATCCCTGCCTATGTCCAGATGTCCCCTCCAGCAATCAGTATTTTGCCCATTCCTGTTATCAGAATCTCTGGAGCTCAGATGTAATCTGCAATTGTCTTCAAGGTTACAGAGGTATGCAGCATGGTTCATGATGGGTGTTTTTTTTTTTTCTTCTATCCCACACTGCAATCTGCAAAATGATCACATGTTCATAATTTATCTGCCCTGGACAAATGAGTGTGTACAAAAATGGCAAGAGGACACAGTTTGCTAAGTTGCTGAACAAAGAATTTGAATGGTTCAAAAACCAGTGACAATTAAAAACTCTACTGAGCTATCCCTTTTTTTTTGCATTTTTTGGCCAAGGCTGGGTTTGAACATGCTACCTCCACGATATGCGGCCGGTGCCCTACTCCTTTGAGCCACAGGCACCACCCAAGCTATACCTTTTTTAAAATAACATTCTAGAAAATGGACCAAATGAAATCAAGTCAAATTAATTTATTTAAAATTAAAATATTGCATGTTAAGTAAGATATTGTGTAAATCACATATGTTATTTATGCTTACGACTTATTCACAGTTGCCTCTTATAATTTTATTTTAAATAAATTAAAGCAATTTAAGAGTTAGAAATTTAGTTAGTCAAATGCTTTCTTTGTATGATTTAAGTAATCAATTTGATTACTATTTCACAGCTATAACTAATTTTTTCAGATGTCTTAAAGCACTGATTTGGGCTGTATACAGACATTGCGTAGGTTTCAATTCAAGATTTATATCCATTGCTCATCTGAAATTTATTTTAGAGAGTTTAAGAATGAGCATGAATATATAATGTAAATGTTCTTCAGTGATAATTTCCATCATGATAATAAATCATACTACTGATTTTCTCTTTGTTTGTTACATCTGAGGTTATGCATGGTTCTTACCTCTTCCCTTGGAGCTGCCTCTTCATGTACAGTTTGACTTGGTCGGTCAGTTTTTAAAAAGTGAGACCGTCCTCTGGGAGGCCGAGGCAGGAGGATTGCCTGAGCTCAGGAGTTTGAGACCACCCTGAGCAAGACTGAGACCTCGTCTCTACTAAAAAAAGTAGAAAAACTAGCTGGGCATTGTGGCAGGCGCCTATAGTCCCAGCTACTCGTGAGGCTGAGGCAAGAGGATGTCTTGAGCCCAAGAGTTTGAGGTTGCTGTGAGCTATAATGCCACAGCACTGAGGATGACAAACTAAGACTCTGCCTCAAAAAAGAAAAAGAAAAAAGAAACAAAACCGAGACCATGTTTGTGCTACAAGAGCATTTCCCAACGGATGAACAGAAATGTGGAGAGGGACCCACAAGCTGGGTCATTACCTCCTGCAGGAAGGGAAACTTGTACTAGAGAGAAAGATGGCTTCACCATACTCCGCTCCCTAGAAACGCCCTGAGGAGAGGCGAATGTCCAGAGAACTGCTCTAGCTTAGCTTTACCTCTGCACATCACCTTAGGCAACACTGACGTTGCTCTTGGGACTTTTCCTTCAAGGCTGCTTTATTTTACCTGTAGTTCAACCCTAGGATGAAGGGGGAGTTGGGATGCTACAGGGTGAGCCAGGGCCGAGATTAGCTCTGGGCGCTGGGGCACACTAGGGTGAGCACATAAGGACCTGGAAATCCTGTCCCCACAGCTTCGTAGGTTTTGAAGAAAGATTAGAATGCATTCTTCACCATAGGCTTTTTTAGCTCTGAAGAATTGTTTTATTTTCTGAATCAATATTAAATGAAAATGAATGTTTTAATAAAGGACAATTTCCTTGTTCACCCCAAGTATGTGACTTCTCATTAGTCTTAGACAAGCTCAATAATTCCCTATTTACACCAATTTCCACCCCCTCAATATTCAGACCTTACCCCATTTCCTTCTTTTTTTTTACTTAATTTTTACGAAATCATAACTGTGTACGTTTATGGGGTCCAATGTGATGATTTGATATACATGTGGAACTAATTAGCATAACCATCACCTCACTTATTTTTGTGGTACGCCATTTATAATATACTCTGAGTTGTTTTGAAATGTACCCTCGCATTGCGTACATCAGGTGAGATCCCACCAAATACCCTCCCTCCACTTGCTTCCCCCCTCCCCTCCCCTCCCCTCTTTCTTCTCTCCCCTCTTTCTTTCTGGACTATCTTTGTATTTTATCATTCATATGAATGTGTGTTTATATATTGGTTTCATAATGGCATTGAGTACATTGGATACTTTTTTCCCCATTCTTGAGATACTTTACTAAGAAGAATATGTTCCACATCCATCCGGGTAAACATAAAAGATGTAAAGTGTCCCTCTTTTATGGCTGCATAGTATTCGTATACATATGCCACAGTTTGTTTATCCATTCAGATGGGCCTTTAGCCATTTGATTCTGCAATATCATTACTAGGTATCTATCCAGATGAACAAAAATCATTTTACAACAAAGACATTTGCAGAAGGTTTACTGCAGCCCAATTCACAATACCCATTTCCTTCTTATCCCCCCTTCTTTAAGGTATTCAGTGTAAAGAATGCTCTGCTGGTTTCTATAGAAATTCAAAACTTTCAGGAGCGCCTTGCCAGCCATGTGCCTGCAACAACAACATAGATGTGACCGATCCAGAATCCTGCAGCCCGGTAACAGGGGAGTGCCTTCGATGTCTGCATAACACTCAGGGCCCAAACTGCCAGCTCTGCAAACCAGGTTACTTTGGATCAGCCCTCAATCAGACCTGCAGAAGTAAGTGTGCAAAGCTCCCAAGGGAGACATGTGTCTGAGCAGCATGTTGTAAGAGTGGTGTCAGCTCTCCTGTGCTCAGTTCAGTTAGGACAGTCCCAGCCAGCAAAAGCAGCACCCACTGGGTGACTGGGCTGTTGCACTGAACTCCTCAGCTGGTATTCGCAGATGCTGCTGCAATGCCCTCACTGGTGTGATCAGTTTGCCTTTTGTGACTGTTGCCTTTAACACCTGAAAGCATTGTTTCTCAAAGCATGGACCACAGCGCACCTGTGCAGAGCATCTAGTGGTTACAGGGTGGGGGACTAACATGTTGGTTCCTGGGCTGTATTTCAGACCCTCTGAAACTCTGGGAGTGAGGCCCAGAAATCTGCACTGTGACGGGTTATCAAGTGACTTTAATGCATAAGTATGAGGATTAGAAGACAAGGTTTGATTCTATGATAAAGAAACAGGGGGAATAAACTGCTCATTTTCAGAAGATATTTTAACTGTTTCAGTTTACCCAAGTCAATTTAATAAACGATGGTTTTCCAATAATTTAAATAAATGGAACTTTGGTGAGTGGCACAAAGGAACTATGAGACTTTTAGTCATCCGGTGAGTTCTTGGCATGCAGTAAGTTGAACCATATGAACTTGCCACTTGGGGAGATTGAAACCATTGAATAGGTTCAGCCTACGTTAGTTCTTTGATAAATTCTATATTCTCATACGGTGTTTCCTCTTGGAGCCCTTTGGAGAAATGGTACATCCAGGTCTAAAAAGCTGTTGGTATGGTTTCTTCAATGCCAGTGTTATGGTGGAACGTACCTCTAACGACCACTTTGTCACCCTCGGGTGCTCCTGCCATCCCTCTGGTGTGAATCCAGCTGTGTGTCCCCCTGGTGGCGGAGCTTGCCCCTGTGACCCTGTCACTGGTGAATGCCCTTGTCTGCCACATGTTACAGGCCTGGGCTGTGACCACTGTGCTGACGGATACTGGAATCTGGTCCCTGGGAGAGGATGTCAGCCATGCAACTGTGACCCTCGGAACTCCCAAAGTAGCCACTGTGACCAGGCAAGATACTTTAAAACTTAACTAGTTCACTCGGCGTTGGGACTGATGGTGAGACATGGCTTCAAATGTGTAAGGAATGTTTCCTCTGTGTACAACTGTTAATTACATTTTAGAAACGGCATTGGCCTGATAGGGGATAGAGTCTGCCTTTATCCAGAAATGAAATCACCAAAGAGATGAGGGTCTCAAAGCTAAGCTTTGCCTACTTTGGTTTTGTCTAGGCCTTTCTTTGGCTAGAGAAGTCAGAATTTGCACACAATGAAACAGATGCAACCTTCCTTTTCTTTTTTCTTTTTTTTTATTGTTGGGGATTGATTGAGGGTACAAAGAATAAAGTTGCATTGATTACATTTGTTAGGTAAAGTCCCTCACAACCTTCCTTTTCACTGTGTTGTACACATAATCATACAAAGGACACGAGAAATAGATCATTAATCAGAAATGATTATTATCAGAATTAAATAGGTGCCCTCAGAACCCATAATTCCATTTATAAAAATCAAGCTGTCATTCCCTATAATTCACCAATTTGCTTTAAATGTGGATAAAAGGTCTTCTTTTCTTCCAGACCAACATTGATTATTTCTAAAGAATGCGGTCTGGTAGCAAATCTTCAATGTTTCATATACAGTTAATGCTACTTAAAACTGCATGTGTGATTTCCACTCAGTAAGACAAGGAGCACAGGTTTTAATGGTTATAACCTTATCTATATATGGGGGGATAAAGCCATTTGTTAAGATGCTTAGTTTTGGTTTTTGTCTTTTGGCTTAATGAACCTATTCTTTGAAACAATTTGCATATTAACAGAGATTAGGGGGAAAGGGTAAAACAATGACAAGAAATTTTAGAGAAAGTCAAATCTACAATATAGGGATCAGAGTTTAATTGGAATCAAAATGCTAATTTACGAAACTGAAGTCTTTTCTATTAGTAAGCACAGCTCACCTCCAATTTCAGCTCCACTTTCAACTTATTATTCAAAGGTCAATCTTTATCCAGATTAACTTTTGAAAGTACTTCTCACACACAAAATGTGTTTTTCTGTCTCTTCATTTTCTTCCTCTCCAATCCTCCCCAACCAATGCATGCAAGCCTACCACGTCTTTTTTTTAAATAAACCTTTTATTTTAAAATAAGTTTGTAGGTTGTGCTGATAGAACAAGCAAAATGTACCCCATATCCAGTTTCCCCTACTATTAACACCTTGTATCAGTGTGATACAGTCACAATTAATAAACAATGTTGATGCATTATTGTTAACTAAACTCCTTCATTTATTCACATTTCCTTAGTTTTTAACCTAACATCCTTTTTCTGTTCCAAGACCTCATCAGTATTGTGACAGTTTCTAGATGTTCCTTGTTTTTTATGCCATTGATAGTTTTAAGGAATATTTTATAGCATGTCCGTCAATTCAAATGTATTTGATAGTTTTGTCATGAGTAGAGCGGGGTTATGAAGACCAGAGCGGTAAGTCACCATTCATATCACATCTAGTCAAAGATCCGTGCTGTTAACTTGGTATCACTGCTGATGTGACTCTCGGTCAGCAGGCTGAAGTTGTGCTTATCAGGTCTTTATACTGTAAAGTTGCTCCTTTTCCTCCTTTCTGTACTGTACTCTGAGAAAGGAAGTCGCCTTGTGCAGTCCACAACTAAGGGGATTCTGCCTCCACGAAGCGGTGGAATTCTGCACTGAAGTCTGTCTGTTGTCCCTCATTCTTCTTTCAGTCAGTCAGTGATTTCTTTATATCACTCTGGATTCATGGATATTTATGCTACACTTTTGCTTATAGTCCAAAATTGTGTTGTTGTTCAGGTTGTTCCAGCTTTGATCATTAGAAGCTCTTTTAATTGGCTCCCTTAGACATAGGCCAATATTGCAGGGTTTTTAAAAAACACTTCCTTTTACTGCAAAATACTCCAGTCTCATCTTATATATTTTCTGCCCCAGTCCTAGAATCAGCCCTTTCTCCACACAGTGCTAGTTCCTTTCCTGGAGAATGGCATTAGAAACCAAGCTGGGCACTAGATGACGGTGCCTGTTCTATATGTTCCCAACTCACACCTGCAGAATGAATTAGCTGATCTCCATGTAACCACCTGGTTTCCTAATTCCTGTTGGACTCCTAATGCTCTCAGCATCACTATCTGCTTCTTGGACCCACTGGGAAGCACATTCGTAGCAGCATTCAGTGAAGACCACAGTCGGGGGCAGCCCACATCCACAAGTCAGATGGCATTGATTTAACTAAAAAGCACCTCACGGCAAGGGGGTATTTGGTCCATAGGGGATCCCTTAGGGAAGGTTGCTCTCTACAGTCAAGAAACACTTTCATTGGAGTACAGAGAAGACATGTGGACATTCACATTCCCAGCTGTATAAACAACTACTGATAAATGTCTCCATGTCAACCAGAAGGTGGTCCCTAGTGCATTCCCACAGAGAGATACAAATGTGCCATTCAACATTTTCATCGACAGTTTAGATGGAGTTAGGGAAACATGCATCTCAAATTTACAGATATCGCAAAGCTATAAGCTAATCATTATAAAGATAGAACAAGAGGAAAGATATCTTAACAAGATATCAAATAGACTGGAAACAAGATGAACTGTTAACACAGGGTAAAAGTAAAATTTGCAATTGGGTTTTTTAAATCTCTTACATAAATAAAGGGTGGGAGTAATAGCTTGGCACCAGCTCTTGTAAAAAACAACTGAGGGTTTTCATTGTGTGCAGGCGTCCAGTGAACTAGCAGGGCTGCCAAAGAGGCAATGCCCCCCAGGCTGGAGTAGGGGAGCGTCATGCCCAAGTTCAAGACAGCTGCTGTCCCATTATCTGCTCTAGTGGCCAGTCAGTGCCAAGAGCACTTCTGTCATTTCTGTGTACCACATTTTAAATATTACATTAACAAACTAGTGTGTGTCCAAAGGAAGATAACCAGGATAATGGGTAGAAACATGCTATTCTGTGCTGAAGGCTTGAAGGAATTAGGAATTTGGATGGACCTGAAGAAGAGAAGCAAAGGTGAGTTAGGATGGTCGGCTGTAGTTGGCAGAAGAGGAAGAGTGTCTGCTTTGTGCGATTCTGTAGGACAGGACTCAGGACAATGGGAACAGGTTTCAAGGAGGCAGCTTCTGCACCTGTAGAAGAAAGCACACCCCAATAGTCAAGGACACTCAATACTATAAAGCACTCTAGGCCAAGGAATTCCCCATAACGCTCTATGTTTGAGCAGAAACTCTCAGGAACTCCAAAGATGGACCAAAACTTGGTAGATCTAGTCACTTTATGAATCCAGCTTCTTACTCACTGGACTCATGGAGCCGTTATTTAAGCAGAATTGGTAAGGTGGGACAGTGACAATAGTGTGTTCTTCATATTTTTTCCCATTACTATTTTAATCTCCTCAGTTTTCAGAAAACCTGGTTAAGAATCCAGTTGAGAAGATAAAGGAAAGTTCATCTTTCTCCCCAAAATACAGTTAAATAGCTATCATTAAGGAATTAAGCCAAAAGTACAAAAAAGATGGTTTTTGAGCAAAAAGGAGTCCAGTTGGTAGAAACTACGTCAGACTTTCCATAATGAAAACATTACTTGCCAAATCAACTGATGAATGTTAGACCAGGTCTTTGGCCTTTCTTTCTCATGGGGGAACTCCCATCACCATAGAGGAAAAGAATGTGGCCTATTTCCCATTATGGGTGTTGTTTTCATTTACATCTGTGTATGTTTCCCAGTTTGGAGCCACCTGTCCCCACACAGCTGGAAGCAGGCGGTGTATTCAAGAGCCGTAAGCCAAAACACATAATTAACTTCTGATCCTCAGTATTGTTGGGGGTGGTTGCTAGCTATGGGAATCAGCCTTCCTCCACCTTCACACAGCTGTATGTTCTAAATCACTGGAGGGAAAAATGTTTCCTATTAAAATGCATCATGTTTTTAGATCATAAAGCCTGTCGACTCCTCACCCATGATTGTTCTCACAGCTTACAGGCCAGTGTCCGTGTAAAGTAGGCTATGGCGGGAGACAGTGCAGTGAGTGCATGGAAAATTATTATGGTGATCCCCAAAAGCAATGCATTCGTAAGTATTCGGAATTCTAAACACATGTGTAGAGTCGGCCTGGCCCTACCACAGGCACGCTACAAACCAGCTGGATTTTAAATGTCTTTATTTTGTTGTTGCCGTTGACAATGTAGATTTAGAAAATTCACCAAGTTTAATCCTCCTAGTTTGAAAAATAATATTTGTGTAGCCCTATACAAAGATGATTCTTCTCCTATATGAAAACTTTTAGCCTATATTAAATGTTAGCCCATATTAAAAATTTTAGCCTATATTGAAATTTTGTAGCCTCTGGTAAAATTCCTCAAAGCCATTACAATGGAACGGTCTACAGGCGTGACTTGCAGCCAATGTTTTGCTATTTGGAAGCATATTGAGTAAAATGAGGTACAGGCTGGGAGGTGGATCATAGGAAGCCAGAAAGGAGATGTTTTCTCAAAGTGGCTCTCAAGACTCTGGATCTGTCAAGTATTTCCTTATTTGCTTATTTAACGAGTATTCATAAAATCCCAACTGGGAAGTCTGGACAGTGAACAAGCCAGATGAGGCCCGTGCTCTTGGAGTTTGTGTCCCCATCCCTTTCATTCCAAGGGTTTAGAGAGCTGTCTGGTAGAACTTTCTGCAGAGACAGAAATGTTCTGCCTCCTTGCTGTCCAACGCAGGAGCCACTAGCCACACGTAGGTAGCTATGGAGTACTTGAAATGTGGTCGTGCAACAAAGAACAGAATTATTTGTTTAATTCATGTAAGTGAAAATAACCACAAGTGGTTAGTGGCTACCATATTGGATAGCACAAATCTAGAGCCTGGGTTCAAAGAGGGAGGATTTTTTAATCTCCAAGCTTGGCTGGTGGAGTGCCTTAATGCTTCCCCCTGAGGATTCTTGCTGATGCCCCTGGACCAAGGTTGTATGCGCCAGATGGGTGATATCTAGTTGAGAAGCCTAGCGTGTGCTCATCCATTCTTATTTGGAATGGTTTGGCGTGATTTTTACTTAGTTGTCTAATGCATTTTCAAATTGTTTGATCCTTGCTGTTAGTCTGAAGACATAGGCTAGTGATTGGTTAACCTTTTGGAATCACAGTCACACCAGTAGATTGCTCCATCCTTCATCCTTGGGATTGGTCAGAAACTTACTCAAATAAAGTGCAGTGTGGCATCGGTTATTTTTTTAATTAAGACTAAATGAATTCACTTTTCTACATGTTTTTGAGACTGAAACAGTTTTTGTTATATAACAGAAGACAGCATGGGTCTGCACACACAGGCTGGATTTTACTCAGAAAAAACATTTTCAAGGGACTTCTCAGAGTCTGTGACATGCCTGAATCTCCATGTGAAGCATCAGCACAGTTATTACTGTGCTGTCCACCATGAAATCCATGTTTCTTGCTCAGATGAAGAACCCATATGTATACACTCACACTCACACAATAAAAACACCTGATATTTCCTGTCTAGAAATAGATGGGATTAGTCAGTGGAATATAGACATGCTGTATTTTAATGGCCATCATACAGATTTCTGAAATTATTGGTTTTAAATGTTCACTTTCAAAATGTAAGTGAGGAACATTCTCAAGAGAGAGGAAAGAACTTTATTCTTGAGCCGTTCATAAGCAAAAGACCCAGTGACACTCTCTGCTCCTCTCTCTTACTTTATAGCATGTGACTGCAACAGGGAAGGTGCCAAGAAGCCTGTGTGTGACCCAGACACAGGCATGTGTCACTGCCAGGAGGGAGTCAGTGGCTAGCGATGCAATCGCTGTGCCCAGGGTCACGGCCAGGAATTCCCTACTTGTCTTCGATGTCACTTGTGCTTTGATCAATGGAACCATGACATTTCTTCCCTCTCCAAAGCTGTGCAAGGGTTAATTAGGCTGGCTGGTAACATGGAAGATAAAAGAGAGACCCCAGCTGTCTGTGAGGCCGACTTCAAAGGCCTCAGAGAGAACATGTCTGAAATAGAAAGGATTTTGAAACATCCTGTTTTCTCATCTGGGAAATTCTTAAAAGTCAAGGATTATCATGACTCTGTTAGGTAAGATTTGTGTTCAAGGAATAGAAAGCCAAGCTTCAGATTTACCTTAACCCCTACCGACCTTTAACATCTTCAGCCTTCAATTTAGAAATGTACCTATGTTGATTTTGGGTAACTGAAAGTTGTTCAGTTAATATCCAGGCTAGGAATCATGTTGTCTGCCTTTTTTTTTTTTTAACCGAGTTAGGATTACAGGTGATTTTTCTAAAAGCCATTAATTATAATAAAAAGACAATCATTAAGAGGTTAATTGGGAAACCCAAACCCAGCAGAGCTGAAAGATATAAAATTGGAAGCAAGTACTTTCAAAAACAAATAGTATGTTTTTTTCAATGATGTACTCAGGGAAAATTTGTCAAATCTTCCCAAATTCGTCAGTTGTTTAGTAGAAGTCCATGCTTGAATGCGAAGTCTTAGAACAAGTATAGGAATTCTCTCAAAATGCAAGATCATTTTTATTACGTATTACTGAATCTTTTTTCATCCACCATCCATTTCTTGAGATTACATTGGTTGCTCTGGGCCAGGGGTCAGCAAACTGACCATGGGTCAAATCTGACACAGTACCTGTTTTTGTAAAGTTTCACTGGAACACCCACCAAACCTTGCTGAGTATAGATGTGTTCCAAATGAAGAACTGAGTTTATCCTAGGCTGGGTGAAAGGTTCTGTTTCCTCATTTATTTTGAAAGCTGAATGTCGACCAGCTCTCTTAGATTAATGTAAACAAACCATGTCTGAACACACGTTTGAAACCCCAAAACAAAGGAGGACAGAGCATAATCAGTTGAAACAGAAAGATTTGAAAACCTTCATTCTACTAGACCTTGTATGCTGGTCATATTTTAAGTGAATATTGAAATATTCCAGGAAGCTAAATGAAGAGGAAAGAAATGAGTCATAAAAAGAATTATAAATTATCAAATGAAAAATTAGAGGGTGGATGGGAAGGCCTTTTAATTGAGAATACCTAATAATAAGGGCAATTTTTACAGCATGTTTTTCCATCAACATCTCAAAGGTAATATAAGCTTAACCACATTTACCCCCATTCTCTCTGATAGAAAACAAATGACATGGCTAAATGAACGATTCAAAGTAGTGTATGAATTTCAAGATCTGAAAGAAACAATGGTAAGAATGAAGAATGAGGCAGACCTCTTACTTGAAGACCTCCAGGAAGAAATTAATTTACAATCCTGTGTCCTTAATGCAAGCATCGTGGGTAAGGGGAAAAAATGTGCTTCAACTGTATTTGCACCAAGTGTGATGGAATCCATGGTGCATTTCATCAGTGAGTCATCCCAGGCTTACCACCATAATGCCTGCGCACTTCGGAGCATGCAGACACACCCATTAAAACTATTATTCGTTCATGGATATTTCAACTTTTTAAACATTGCAGGGCCTGGAGAGCATCTACTCAAAACAACAAGTAAAGCTAGTAATGTCTGATAGTAAACATATACCGACATCCAATATGCCAGACCCATGTGAGGGGTCTTGAGTTATCAACAACTTGGAAATTCTAACATGGCCACAAGCAAATGAAAGAGATGTTTCTATGCCTTCTTGGGTATAAACTACTCTACTTCCAGTAACCATAAATGCAGAAGAATTAGATACAACATCTCTTGTAAGGACCTTTTATTTTTTATTTTTTAATTTTTATTTTTTATTTTTTTTTGAGACAGAGCCTCAAGCTGTCACCCTGGACAGAGTGCCGTGGCATCACTGCTCACAGCAACCTCCAATTCCTGGGCTCAAGCTAGTCTCTTGCCTCCGCCTCCCAAGTAGCTGGGACTACAGGTGCCCGCCACAACGCCTGGCCATTTTTTGTT
>CAUYRH010087340.1:0-14421 GCA_963574655.1 Perodicticus potto
TTCAGTTTCACTACCTAGCAGCGGAGTTCCCAGAGTCACACCGAGGTGCTCAGGGGAAGCACTCTTCGCTTCCCACAGCAGTCTTCCGTGGGGTGAGAAAAGAGGTCCACGGTTCACCGCCTGTCTGCAGAAAACTCGTAGGAGTGAAAGAAAAGACTTAAAAAAGAAAGGAAACAAAGAAGCAAGAAACTCAGGTTTCTTGGGGGAAGGGACGGGCACTCTTCCTTTCAGATGAACTCTGTACCTGAAGCGTGCCTTCTTGGGGCCGCAGCCACTCTCAGCAGAGGTTATCCGCAGAAATCACTTCTCTCTCTTGGCTGGGTTCCCAGGATTCAGCTCAATTGTGCAGTTTCGAGAGGTTATCCTCCCTTTTGGATAGGAGCCTTTTTCAGAGGCAGCTTCCAGTCAGCCATCTTGCTCCACCTCTAATTTATTATTATTAATAGTGAATGACTGTTTGCAAATAAATACTAACCTGAACAGATCCTGCTGGGAGTTTGTTTTTTAACCCACTGTATGGGATTCAGAGTGGATTGGTAGATATATGGGAATTATATTTATTTATTTATTTATTTTTTGAGACAGAGCCTCAAGCTGTCACCCTGGACAAAGTGCCATGGCATCACAGCTCACAGCAACCTCCAACTCCTGGGCTCAAGCAAGTCTCCTGCCTTAGCCTCCCAAGTAGCTGGGACTACAGGCACCCGTCACAATGCCTGGCCATTTTTTGCTTGCAGCCACCATTGTTGTTTGGCGGGTCTGGGCTGGATTCGAACCCACCAGCTCAGGTGTACATGGCTGGCACCTTAGCCTGTTGAGCCACAGGCGCCGAGCCTGGGAATTATATTTAATTCCACAAGTATTTTTGGTTCCCACCAGGTATTGAAGGGATAGAGATGAATAAGATATGCCTCTACCTTCTAAGAACTCACAATCCTCATGGGTAGTTTTCAGCAAGATTGAGTGTATCTCTCGAATGCACTTTCCACAGTTGCTATACATCCATCTGTGCTTAGAGTAGGTGTTTTATGTGAATATAGTGTACTCTCCCTTCGACTCCAGATTTATGTAACCAACTGCGTACTTGACATCTTCTCTTGGGAGCCCAATAGCTTCTTAGTCTTACTATATCCAAAATTGAACTCTTGATCCACCTTATAACTTGTACTTCCAATAATCCTCTCCATCTCAGAAAAAGATAAAATCACCATTCACTCAGTTGTTCAGGCCAAAAAGTCATGAGTTTTCACCACTTTCTCTTTTGCTTTCAACACTTGCATCCAATTTATCAAGTTTTCTGTTCTATTTCTAAATCATGCATCAAAACTACTCTATTGTTCAATTTTAGCTCCTATAATACTTGTCTAAGAATCTGTCTCTTTCCTGGACTAGGGTAATTTTTCTTAGTTGTTATCTCTGAATTAATTATTTCCCCTTAGCAACTAGAGTGATATTAAAAAGAGTTAAATCAGATCATGTGACTCCCAGGTGACCTGGGTCCTACCTCCTGACCTCAAACACCATTGTTTCCACTCACTTTTAGGCTCCAACTACTCTAGACTTCTTGCTTGTTCCTACCTCTGGCTATTCTTGGTGGTAGTAGGATGTGGTAGGAAAATAGGTGCTCATTCTTCAGATGGAGGGAGTGGCATATGAAAAGCTTCTGAAGGCAATGATCTTGTAAATCTCGTTCAGAATTTTGATCTTTTTTTTCACTCAAAGAAAACAATGCTGAGTACATCTGTTATGACTGCCTCTGTTTTCACTAAAGCATTTTCACAATCTCTAAAGTGCCTTTCTTACCCTAAGCCAGTGATTTATACTAATCTTCATGCTTTTTTTTCTCTTCATAGCTCCCTTCCCCATAACCTGTCAGAAAGATTCACTTGTTGACCTTGTGTTCCTGGTGGATGAGGCACTCGAGACCAGGCAAAATTTAAGAAACCTTCAGAACTTCCTGGAGAATGTCACCAGCTCCATGGATGTGAAGGACAACTGCACGCGGCTTGGGCTGATGAGTTACAGTGATAGTGCCAAGACCATTTCTTTTCTAAAATCCAGCACAACTCAATCTGAATTTCAGCAGCAAATCCAGAAGCTTTCTCTTCGGGTTGGGAAATCCAATTCTGGGGCTGCCATCGAACAGATGAGAAGAGACAGCTTCTCAGAGTCAAGTGGCAGCAGAAGGGCGCAGGGGGTGCCTCAGATAGCAGTCCTGGTCACCCACAGACCATCAGATGATCAAGTGCGTGAGGCTGCACTGAGCCTTCGGCTGGAGGACACAACTGTGTTTGCTGTTAGCATCCAAGGGTCTAACAATACCCAGCTAGAAGAAATAGTGTCTTATCCTCCAGGACAGACAATTTCCATGCTGAAGTCCTATGCAGACTTGGAAACTTACAGTCAAAACTTTCTGAAAAAGGTCCGGAATGAAATATGGTCCCAAATTTCTACTCATGCTGAACAAGTGGAACTTGATAGAATTGGTATGTTTTTAAAAAATAATTTTCTTATCATAAAAGTATATAAATGATTACCTAGGGCTGGTACTAGAGTGAGGATTCACTGGAATTAGATAAAGGAACTTTTAAGAATTGTGGGAATGTTTTAAAATTGGATTTGCTGATGGTCATACAACTTCATAAATTTATTAAAAATCATTGAATGATACACTTACAGTAGATCAGTTTTATAATGTGTAAGTCATATCTCAATCAAGTGTACAATAGAAGGCAGTGCCTGTGGCTCAAAGGAGTAGGGTGCTGTCTCTATATGCCAGAGGTGGTGGGTTCAAACCCTGCCCTGGCCAAAACTCCAAAAAAAAGAAAAAAGTAAAATAGTAATATATATTAATTATAAAATATTGTAATAGTATGGGTGGACTCATGGAAGAAAAATAAAATCACCTAGAATCCTATTTTCAAGTAAAACCATTCATTAACATTTATTTCCCCTGTCTTTTAGTGTGTGTCTCTCTCTCCCCTCATTCCACTCATTCATATAGATGCAGAGTTTTAAACATTACATCACATCGTATTATACATAGCAGTACTGTCCAATAGAACTTTCTGTGGTGATGGAAGTATTCTCTATCTGCACTGTCCAATATGGCAACCATCAGCCACATGCGCCTACTGAGTATTTGAAATGTGGCTAGCATGATGGAGAAATTGAAATTTAAATGTAATCTGGTTTTAATACATTTTAATTTTAATAGCCACATGTGTTTAGTGACTGTAATATTGGACAATAAAAGAATATACAGTTGGGTAACCTTTACTAGAGTGATTTTCATCTGGTGTACCAGGAAAATTTTTAAAGATCAGTAATTAAATTATTTTTGAAAGAAGTTTGAAGTGTAGTAAGTATATTCCTTTTTCTTTTTTGACCATAATTATTTAAGTGTGCCATAACATTGAAAAACATTGCTGCACCAGTTACAGTTATGCTTAGCCATGACTACCAGAAAAAAATAACAGTGATTGAAACAGGATACAATTATTATTTTTTATTTCCCAAATAAGACCAGAAATCGGCAGACTGATCTGATGTGGTACCTCACACCCACAGTGTCAGGGACTCTGTCTCTTCTTATGTTATTTTTTGCTGTTTGAGGCCTTTATTCCCAGGACTGTTGTCCAGGACAACTCTTCCAGGCATCCAATTCACGTCTAACAAGCAAGAAAGATGAAAGGGAAGGAACAGGGCAGGGCTCCACAAAGTTCCACATGCCACTTCTGCTTAAGTCCACCAGCCAGAACTTAATCGTGTGTTGCACCTAGTTGTAAAAATCAGGCCTGGGAAATATAGTCTTTAGGGCAGCCAAATATTTAGAAAAAAATTGGAGATTTAATTATATAGAGGAAGGAGAAAAGGATACTGGAATAATCACATCTGCCTTCCTCACTTTTCTATCAACTTTATATTATAAACTTTTGCCTGTTTCTTTAAATATTCTTTTGCAACATTCTTTTTAGATTGGAAATAATATTCTATTATTATTGTATTGTGATAGTAAGGAACTATCATAATTTGTTTAATATATTTAAAGTGTTGGATATATAGGTCATTGCCAATGTTTTGCTCTTATAAAAGTCTTATGGGGACATCCTTGTACCTAAATTTTTATGTACAACCATGATTATTTTCTCACATTCCAATCTTTTGCATTACTTTTTTCTTCCATCTTTTTAGTGGGGGCTCTCCTAGTTAAGATTCTCTGGGAATTTTGCTGTAAGAGCTGTTTTACTGAGCTCCATTCAAAGGTACATGCCAAGAGATACTTGATGTGACTTTGAGTTTATTTGATTCTCAGACGTTGGCTGTTTTCACATACTTTCTCTGCAGATAAAATGCTTCCAAACAATTAAAGTGGAATTTGGGAACATTCATATGGAAAGGAATTAAAATCTTCCAGTGACATTAAAGTCTAATTTTAACCTCAGACCAGTCATTTGAAGGCAGTTTTAAGGATGCAACCTGGGCCAGCCCTTGATTTTCTGACATGTTTATATGACAAGACAGCTTCAAGAAATAAGTCTTCTTTTACCTCCTAAGTGACATGTAGAAGGATCCCTCAGAATGGCAGACACTTGGGGCACAGGAGGGAGTGTCATATGGTCTTTCTCAGGGAGTTTGCAAGGCTGTAATAAAAAGCTATTATTATTACAGAAATGCTATTAAATGTGAAGATATGGGACCAAAGTGAGGGCAAAAGCCATCTAAGTGGGATGGTTAGCTTCCCACTAGGAAGATAAGACCTGACTAGGTGTTTCTAATTAATTCAATTTCTCTCAAATGTTGGTACCTGACTTAGGCCGACCTAAGGATTCACATGATATTAATATATTGGAAGTATACTCGGGGGAAAAATGAAGATTGGTAGAAAGTGAAAGCAGAAAGGGAAGGATGGTAAGAAAAGTCCCACGGAGGGTAATGTTGGCTCAATTCCATTTGTGTCATTCTGGAGACAGTGTAAATGCACTGTCTCTCTCTCTCTCTTTTTTTTTTTTTTTTTGAGAGATCAACAGTTTCAGTTTTATTTACAGAAAAGCCAACAATTCCAGAGAGCAGCTGGGATTTGTCCTCAAGATTTGTTCTGCCCTCTCTTCTTTTTCTTTGTTACTTTTGTTCTCACAGTGAAAGTAACATGGTAATGGTGCATGTCAAACAGAGTCCTCCTCATAGGTGAGAAGGTTACACAACATCTTCCTATGGCACATACGAAGAGTGTGCTCTGGCACATGGCAAGGGTTTAACTTCTATTAAATAGAGCTTCATTAAATCAAGGGGAAACTTACATTAACCAAACTCAAGAGACTGATGTATAGAAAAAGAATTACAATTGTCTGTGACTGTGAGAACTGTCAATGTCCAGGAACTGGGGCATTTATGTGCTCTGGGTAGTATAGTCTCTCCCTATAAACATGAGAAGTTAGAAGCTAAATTGTAATAAAAAGATTGTTAGGGGTTGTGGAATTAGAACAAAAGAGTTAGTTTTATGATAGAAATGTCTAGTAGCATCCTATTGAGCAGATGTTTGATTTAAACATCAAAAACATTTCTTTATATATCTTTATATATAAAACTGCACATGGGAGTCCTGGAGCCAAAAGACACATTTCTTGGTACTGTCCAAGCAAAAATTTATAATGATAGATATGTTCTAAATCTGTTGTCCAATATGGCGGCCACTAGCTACATGAAGCTGTTGAGCAATTGAAATGTGGCTAGTGCAATTATGGGGATGACTTTTAATTTTTCTTTAATATGAAGTAGTTTAGACTTACATTTTAATAGCAGCATATGGCTAGTGCTACCGCTCTAGGAAGGGACAAATTGGCATTGCTAAGTTACCTAAGTTACCTACCGTGATTCACATTTTTCTCTCCTTCATGGCTGACCACCTCTCCTTTTTTCTGATGAACGCTAAATTTTTCTTTATTGTATATATAAATCAATTTATTCTGGTTACTTTCAAATTTTGCTAGCCTGAGGTCAACTTTGTCTTTTGCAGATATCTGCTTATCTTTGCCCTGATACTTAATATATTGATTTCATAGTTTAATTCTCAGGGTCATGCTTATTTCTAGGATTTCTGATTTCCTAAGAAGCAACTTGCCATAGCCTGAAGCAGTAAATTTACTGCTATAAATTACTCAGAGGCTGTCAAGAAAGAAAATAATTATAAAATGACTAAATTTTCTTGTATCTTAAGGATCAATTCATGTACTTAATCAGATAGCAGCATCAATAACCTAAATTTTAAAAATATGCTCTTTTTCCTACCCAGTTTTGATGAACGATTACATGGGGTAGTACAGAGACCTCTAAGGTGCTTTTTTTTTTTTTTTTTTTTTTTAATAGATTCAGCTTAACAAAGGAAGGAAAATCAAAAGGTCTTTTATCCAAAAGAAATTTTTTGGACTCCTATGATGAACCAGCCAACTGGGCAGAAGCAGAAAACTAGGCAAAGTCTTTGTCCTCATGGAGCTAGCATTTTGTGATAAGAAATAGATTGTGCTCATGAACAAATGAATATGGTAATTTCAGAAAGTTCCATTAAGAAAATAAACAAGGTAATAGGGTAGCTAATGACTATTGTGCTTTAGCTAGAGAGTAAGAGAAGGTGTTTTTCAAGAACTGACTTGGCACATCCATAATGAGAAGGAACCAGCCATGTGAATATTGAAGGGAGAGGGAGAATATTCTAAGAGAAACAGGCAAGCAAAAAGGCCCTGGGTTCATTCAAAGAACAGAAAGAAGCCCAATGTGGTTCGAGCACAGTGAGTGAGAAAGAATTGCTGGAAATAGAGTCAGAGAGAAAAGCAGGAGGCAAGATAAGGCCAACTTTTGATTTTTAAATTGCAAGTGCATTGATAGATCATTTAAGTAGAAGAGTGGTATAATATGATTGTAGGTTTAAGTATATTGTTCTAGTTGCTCTGGGAAGAAGAGGTTGCTGGGGAGGTAATAATGGAAAGTCAACAATTCCATACCTTTTCTGAAGAAATTATGACTGAGGTAGATGTCAATACTAGAAAAACCATTCAACATAGAGCGTGGGGGCTTAGGAATCTGGTCTTTACTCTTTAATTTACTGGCTATATAATACAAACCTCTACACCTTGTTCTGTTTCAATATCCTTTTTATTGTACATTATTAATTTTATTTTAATTCTTTATTAAATCATAATTGTGTACATTAGTGTATTTATGAGGTACAATGTGCTGATTTGATATACGATGTGGAATGCTTACATCTAACTGATTAACATAACCATCTCCTCACTTACTTATTTGTTGTAGTAAGACATTCATACTATATTCTTAATGGTTTAGAAATGTATCATTGCATTATGCACATTAGGTTAGGTGCCCCCAAACACCCGCCCTCCTCTCGGTCTTCCTTCTCCACTCTCCTCTCCTTTCTCTTCTCTTCTTTCTGGACTATAGTTATGTTTTATCATTCCTATGAATGTGTAGGTGATTATATACTGATTTCATAGTAGTATTGAATATGTTGGATACTTTTTTTCCATTCTCAAGATACTTTACTAAGAAAATATGTTCCAGTTGCATCTAGGTAAACATAAAAGATGTGAAGTCTCCATCTTTTTTTATGGCTGCATAGTACTTGGTTGTAAATTTTAAAGAAAACAGGCATGATCTTTAATGAAGTGAGCAAGGTCTATGCAAATACAAAGAGTTCTCTTTCTTTAGACATTCCAACAGCCTCATGTTCCTCCATAAACTCTCTTTCAAAGTTCTCTACAGATTCTCCATAATAAATAAAGACTGCACTTTTCTTCTTTTTTCCAGGCTGCGTGGACACAAAGGAGGCTGATATCTACTTCCTCATTGATGGTTCAACTAGCATCCGGAAAGAAGACTTTGAGCAAATCAAGAAATTTATGCTGGAAACAATAGAAATGTTTAGCATTGGCCCAGACAAAGTCCGAGTTGGAGTTGTGCAATATTCAGATGAGAGTAAAGTAGAATTTAATATTGCTGACTATCCTAATGACATTGACTTAAGGAAGGCTGTTTATAACATCAAGCAAATAAAAGGTGGAACTTATACTGGGAAAGCTCTGGATTTCACACTGCCACTAATAAAAGATGGAAGGAAAGATAGGACAGGTGATGTTTCCTGTTACCTCATTGTGCTGACTGATGGGAGGTCCATGGATGTGGTCCTGGAACCTGCCGAGAGAATAAGGGCTGAGCAAATCACAATTCATGCAGTTGGCATTGGGGAGGCTGAGAAAACAGAACTGCAACAAATTGCTGGGAGAGAAGAAAGAATTCACTTTGGGCAGAACTTTGATGCTTTAAAAATCATAAAAAATGAAGTTGTTCACAGAATCTGCACCAAAAAAGGTAAGCAAAACATAAAAGGCTGCATTATCCACATTTCATTTGCTGTGTTAGGCATTAGTGGCCAGGCAGAGATAAAGCCTAGGAGACTGCTTGTCTGGATGATATTTTGCTTTCATTTCTTACAAATTTCTTACATCACCATAGAGAGATTTGGTCCCTAATCTTAAATCACATGCCAAGAGTGCAGAATTCCTAGGTAGATAGCTACCCCAGGGCCATCTTGGGCATCATACAAGGAAGGTGACTAAGAATGTTAGGGCCTTGAAAAAGCCATTGCTGTGAAGTGAAAGAGACTCTATTCTACATGTGGGTTGTGTGTATGTGTTTGTACCCACAGAAGAGAACAGAAGAAGTACAATGTGTGTGTACAGATGAATATAGAGAAAACACAGTGTGTGTGTGGGGGGTATATGTGCATGTGCACAAATGAGTACATGGGAAGTACAGTGCGTGCACAGATGAGTACAGGGGAAGTACAGTGTGTGTGCACAGGTGAGTACAGGGAAAACACAGTGTGTGTGTGTGTACAGATGATTACAGGTGACGTACCGTGTGTGCACAGGTGAGTACAGGGGAAGTACAGTGTGTGTGTGCACAGGTGAGTACAGAGGAACTACAGTGTGTGTGCACAGGTGAGTACAGGGAAAACACTGTGTGTGTGTGTGTGTGTGAGTACAGATGAGTACAGGTGACGTGCCATGTGTGCACAGGTAAGTACAGGGGAAGTACAATGTTTGTGTACACAGATGAGTACAGGGGAAGTACAGTATGTGTGTGCTCATATGAGTATAGATGAAGTACAGTGTGTGTGTGCGTGCATGTGAGTACAGGTGAAGTACAGTGTGTGTGCACAGGTGAGTACAGGGAAAACACAGTGTGTGTGCACGCCCAGGTGAGTACAGGGGAAGTACAATGTGTGTGTGTGTACAGATGAGTATAGGTGACATACCGTGTGTGCACAGGTGAGTACAGGGGAAGTACAATGTTTGTGTACACAGATGAGTACAGGGGAAGTACAGTATGTGTGTGCTCATATGAGTATAGATGAAGTACAGTGTGTGTGTGCATGCATGTGAGTACAGGTGAAGTACAATGTGTGCGCCCAGGTGAGTACAGGGTAAGTACAGTCTGTGTGTGTGCATGTGAGTACAGGAGCAGTACAATGTGTGTGTGCACAGGTGAGTACAGAAGAAGTACAGTATGTATGTGCTCATATGAGTATGGGGAAGTACAATGTGTGTGTGCTCAGATGGGTATAGAGGAAGTATGGTATGTGGGTGCTCATTTGAGTACAGGGGAAGTGCAGTGTATGTGTGCTCAGATGAGTATAGGAGAAGTACGTTGTGTGTGTGTGCATGCACAGATGGGTGCAGTGGAAACAAAATGAAATTTGGTTCTAGGTAGGTTAGAGTTCAACTTACTTTTCTGCCTGATCCTGAAACATCCTCATTCATAAAATGAGGATAGTATTTACATCAATGAATTTGTATAGTTTGAAGTTTCTAAATGTTATTATTCTTATATTTTGAATATCTAGCACACATGTAACCATTACTTATTTTTAACAGGAGCACATACTTGCATTTTTGTTCTAAGTAGAGATTAAGTATTAAAAGTTGGGGAAAACAATTTGCAAATTCCCATCTCTGGTTGTTGCTTATTTCTCTTATTATTAAGAAATAATAACCAAGTACTAGTTCAGGGTGCATGTTGATTCCCAGTATTAGCATATGAAAGAAAATGTTGCCTGCTGAGGATGCACATTCATGGTGAAGGAAGAGCATGCTGGAGTGAGAGTTAATGTTCAAAGGCCAGCTTTACCACAGATTTGCTGAGGACCTTGAATGAGTCACTGTTTGCCTCAGTTTCTTGCTTGTAAGCTTATTGAGAAGCTTAGTGACGATATCACATGTGGAGGGCTTAGGAGTGTCTGCTGGTAGTAAAGGCTATGGAAAGGTTAGCTACTGCAGAAATTGGTTATGGTGTTCACTGATGAGGAAAGGAAGAGAATCTCATTTATTTGAACTTATTAAAGTCAAAGTGTTTGAATTTTCTCTGAGGCACTAAAAAACAAAACCAAAAAATAAATAAGGAAATTAGTAGTATTAACAACAAAATCCTAAATCATGATTTTATTTATTTTTCTCCCTGTGGATGGTAACAGAGTTGAGTCGTCAAGATTTCTTAGAAAGAATGCTAGAGTCAAAGGTCCCCAAGGTGTCCCAGGATTGACACCAAGAAAAGTGAAGGGGTTTTAGGAAGCATGAAGTAAGCTGTATCTCAGGTCCATGCAAGGGAGAGGGTCCTGGACCTATCTTAGTGGAATCTCTTGCACTTCAGGCAGGTGTAGTTGAATTAGTTGGCCTGAACCCTGGTGTGGTTGGAGAAGGAGACAAGCTGTGGACAAGGAAATAAGTCATAAGGGGGTGAACAAAGGCAGGAAAACTAAGGAGCCAAAGCTTGAGAGGCTGGAAAATCTCTAAGGAGTCTCCCGAGCAAATGCTGTGTGATCATCACTCCAATTTCTAATATTGATTTATAGTGGTTATGAGATCGCTTAAAATTATCCCAGGAACTAATGCTATTCAAAGATTATTGGGAACTCTGTTTTTCAAGAATATACATAAAACTCTGGAATATTATTAGTTCTGTGAGTGCAGGGAATTGATTACTTTGGCTTGGATTCCATGTTTCTGGATCACCACTGCATTCTTAACATTTAGCTTTACATTTGCATTGCATATACCTCCAGAATTATCAAGGAATAAATGAATGATACATGCATGCATGGATGAAAGAATATATACTTTGTAAGTTGCATTTCCTCTTTAAAACTCCTTAGATAATCTTCAGTGGATTTCTGATTCAAGATTCTTGTCAACAGGCTTCTGCTAAAGGAAAAATTAAATTTTCAAACATTACAGAAGTTACTTGAGTTAATCTTCAACATTTTATCATTAGTGCATTTATTTCTGCCATAATGTTTCTCCATATTCTGTGAACTCTGCCAACCTGTTTTATTTCTGCTTTTTTAAAATAACATACAGGATGTGAAGACATGAAAGCTGACGTCATGTTTCTGGTGGACAGTTCTGGGAGTATAGGACATGAAAATTTTGAGAAAATGAAAACCTTCATGAAAAACTTGTTAAGTAAGATTCACATCGGTGCAGACAAAACCCAAATTGGTGTCGTTCAGTTCAGTGGCAATACAAAGGAAGAGTTTCAGCTTAATCAATACTTTGTGCAGAAAGAAATTTCTGATGCAATAGATAGAATGTCTCTCATTGGGAAAAACACTTTGACTGGACATGCACTTACCTTTGTAGCTCAGTATTTCACCCACCCTAAGGGAGCCCGTTTGGGGGTCAAAAAGTTTCTCATCCTCCTCACGGATGGAGAAGCACAGGATGATGTGAGAGATCCTGCCAGAGTTCTTTGGGACAAAGGTGTGACCATCTTCTCTGTAGGGGTATACGGTGCCAATAGGACTCAGCTAGAAGAGATCAGTGGGGATGGCAGCCTGGTTTTTCACGTTGAGAAATTCGATGATCTCAAGGTGGTAGAAAGTAAGCTCGTCTTCCGCGTGTGCGCTCTCCATGGTAAGTGCCCTTGTTTTCTTTCAGGACTCAAGGATGTGAGCTGTTGATTTCATAGTGAGGGACAGTATTGCACTCTTGGCTTGGCCTCTCTCTGAACTTTGGTGTTAAGTTTTGTTCTTATCTTTGTTATATTAACACTTCTATGAGCTTTAGGGATATTTCAGATTAACAATTTTGACAGCTACTTTGGCATGAAATAACTTCACTTTGGTTCCTTTAAGTAGCTGCCGAAAAAGCCTCAAAATTTTACATTGAACTTGCAAATCTTTCATGCCCAGATTTTCCAGAGCCAATTATTAACCCCAAATGACTTCCTAGAATTGTTTCTTGGCTACCTGTAATCATTGTAAGCAGTAAATGTTAGAAATACAAATTCATCTACCTCTTAGTTAAGATAAATTCAGAACCTAAGCAGCCCACACCAAAAAACACTTTACATTATTTTTTTTTGAGACAGAGTCTAACTTTATTGCCCTTGGTAGAGGACTATGGCATCATAGGTCACAGCAACCTCAAATGCTTGGGCTCAAGTGATTCTCTTGCCTCAGTCTCTCAAGTGGCTGGGACTATAGGCACCTGCCACAATGCTTGGCTGTTTTTAGCGATGGGTTCTCACTCTGGCTCAGACTGGTTTCCAATAGGTGAGCTCAGGGAATCCACCCACCTTGGCCAGAGTGTTAGGACTACAGGCGTGTGCCACTGCACCCAGCAAACCCTTTACATTTTAAAGACATAGTGCATAGTTTCACCACTTAACATTATCCTTTGTAACCTTTGTCAAGAAGGTATTTTACATTTCTTTGTGTAACCATCCCTTTAGAAAATGTTAACTTCCAACCTTTTTCTAAGATTTTTTGAGATCATCATTTTAATCTCACAAATTGTAGTGCTTTTGAAATTGTATTGAAAAAACTTCAGTGTAAGCCTGTGAATTTTAAGTCCTCTTGAATGAGAAATTGCTATTAATCTTCACATAGACTAAAAACACTTGTACTTTAAAATCTATCACGTGCTGTTATCTGTGTTCAGGATGTGGCCAAGAGAACAAAACAAAGCCATTAGGAGGTTTGCTGGATGTTGTTCCACCACCGACATAAAGACCTCCGATGAATTTTATTCTTCAAAATTGTGCGTGTGAAATTTTTAGAAAGTTAACAATAACTTAAAACTTAAATTTTAAGTGATAGCTCTAAGACTTCTTTGAGAACATAATTGGAGATGTGGCAATGATTCTAAAACTTTTGGTCACATTGAGAGGTATACTTAAAGATCATAGCCTCTATTTTGAAATCTTGGCATTTCTTCACTTTGACAAAGGTTATGTTTGTGGAGGACTCATCTATAGCGTAAGGTGAAATTTCAATTGACTCATGCATTAAATCATCTTATAAGTGTTTGTCGGGAAAAATAACCAAATTTTAGTGGCCCATTTTCTTGGTTTTTTATAGATGTGGACTGGGTTCATCCACAGTGTCTGAGACTTGAAAATTTGCTAGAAATCAGGATCAGAGATAGGAAAGAGACAACCATGTGCTTAAGTTATTGAGGGAAGGAAAAGACTTGGGAGAGAACACCCCCGTTGGAGACCCAGGCAGAGTGGTAGCTTGACTTCCAATGTGGAGGAGGGCTTGGAGCCTGGGAAGATGTGATAGGATTAGTTGTACCCCTGCGTGGGGCAACTCCTTTCTGTGTTCCAATTCAGGTGGTCAGGGGAAGGAACAGAAATAACTGTGGAGATGTATCATACACAAGGGAAAGTTTGCCTACTGGAAGGTCAAAAGTTAGCTGATGCCATAAGGAGTGGGATAAAAACACCAAATTATATAATGAGCTCCTGAGCTATTTAGAACAATAGACTGGATTGGCAAACATTGGTATGTCTCACCATCATATTGGCATTGAACTAGCTTCCGGTATGTCTCACCATCATATTAGCATTGAACTAGCTTCTGATGTTGCCTTTTCTTTTCATTGTTTTTATTTATTTTTTATTTTATTATTATTATTATTAAATCGTAGCTGTGTACATTAGTGCAATCAAGGGGTACAATGTGCTGGTTTCATATACAATCTGAACTATTTTCATCAAACTGATTAACATAGCCTTCATGGCATTTTATTAGTTATTGTATGAAGACATTTGTATTCTGCATTTAGTAAGTTTTGCCTGTACCCTTCTAAGATGCACCATAGGTGTGGCCCCACCAATTATCCTTTGCAGCCCAATTCATAATTGCTAAGTCATGGAAGAAGCCCAAGTTCCCATTGACCCACGAATGGATTAATAAATTGTGGTACATGTATACCATGGAATACTACGCAGCCTGGTGTTGCTTTTTACTTGAAAGCCAGCCCTGATGAGCTGTAGTAAAGCAGAGTGGTATAAAGATCACCAATTGTGGAGTCATACAAGTAAGGGTACAAATGTCCTAAGAAT
>CAUYRH010087341.1:0-12261 GCA_963574655.1 Perodicticus potto
GGGTTATAGCCTTCATATGAAAGCTATAAATTAGCTTCATAGTGGGGCTGAGTACATTGGACACTTTTTCTTCCATTCTTGAGATACTTTCCTAAGAAGAATATGTTCCAGCTCCATCCATGTAAACATGAAAGAGGTAAAATCTCCATCTTTCTTTAACACTGCATAGTATTCCATGGTATACATGTACCACAATTTATTAATCCATTCGTGGGTTGATGGGCACTTGGGTTTCTTCCATGACTTAGGAATTATGAATTGGGCTGCAATGGACATTCGGGTACAGATGTCTTTGTTATAATGTGATTTTTGGTCTTCTGGGTATATATGTTCCTTTTGGAAGGATGTTTGGAGAATACTTAGAGACCTTCAAATAAATGTTTTACAATGGAATATGGGCCTTTCAGAATCTAGGATTTATTTGTTACCAAGATTGCTAAAGAAAGATAAAAGTGTTCTTGATATAAGGAGAATAATGTATATATTCTATGGGTCTATCTGGAAGTATGGTTGAAGCAACTAAGGGAGGGGTTATTAACAAGATAGGATCAGCAAGATAGTGAAACTTGTATCCTTCATCATGACTCTTGTCTGAAATATTTACATATTTAGTAAAACTTTTAAACTGTTCAGTATTTTTAGAGTTTATTGCATGTTGTTCATAAATATGTGAGCTAGTACGTACAGATTAAAGGTTAAGAATTCACATCTGGGTTATCTTTGCCTGGGAGTCATGAACACATATTTCTAGTACCACACAGAGAAGATACAAATGAGGTTTATATGGGGAATATTTATATATATGTAGCAAAGTTGCAAGGCCCACACTATTTCCTGACTCCTAATATTCTATAGCAGAGGGCAGGCACAAATGTTCTGCATGGGCCATTGTCTATGTTCCAAGAGAGAATACAGTCTACTCCACACTAGGGTACATATTTACAGAATTAAAGTTTAGCATAAAATGGGTTAGTAAAATCTTGTTTCTCAAATTAATGAGAACTCCTGGACCAAGAAATAACAGAGAGTATGTATACTGAGAAACACAGTGTGCATACTAAAATTCTGAGAACTTTACCACCAAGAAAGATCACGTAAAGTCTTATTTCTCTGCCAATTTGCACAGTTTAGTTGAGCCAACCCTCTGGGAAGTTACCAGAAAGGACGAGTAAATTAACCTCCAGGGCCATCCCAGTAGGTAAATTAACAGGTGATGACCCAAGATCAGATACATGAATAGAGAGAGTTAGTGGTAGATGCTATCATGAGAAAACTCTTTCCGTCCTATGGCTGTGAGGATTACTGGAGATTTTTGACAGAGATATAAGTTACACTAACCCATAGGTAGAATAAAACAGAGCATGCAAAATATGCACAAGTTATGGTGAGGTCAGTAAGGTGATCCTAATCACCGTGGAGTGACACATTTATAAGCCAAGAAACATCAGTGATTTTCAGCAGACCAACAAATGCTAGAAAGAGGCAAGAAAGAATTTTTGTATGGGTTTCAGAGGGAGCACGGTCTGGCTGAAACCCTGATTTTGGACTGCTAGCTTCTTGAATTTTGAGACATTTTCTATTTTTTATGTCTCCCAATTGTGCTTCTTTATCATAACAACCCTAGTAAACTAATATAATCAAAATCTCCGTTCTGGTAGAAAGAGAAAGTGATCAAACAGCTGTCAAGTTTTGTAAATTCTATGATACAAAGTAAAATAATAATATGTTACTATTAGCTTTGTAATAATGGGTTTATTCACACTGTTCTCAGAAAGCATTTAGGTATGCAAAAAAGAGGTGTGTTACCTTGCTTATTAATTGATTACAGTGATTAATTCTACCAACAAATAGACAATTAATATTTCATTTAAACTTACCAAGTCAGCAACTATTGTGAACATTTTATACTAAGGTGTTTATACTTTACCAAATGTTAAGATTCTTCCACTAATATGATCCAGTTTCCAGATCAGAACACCATCTCATAGAAAGTTTGAATAATTTCCTTTATCTCATAGTTTGTATATGAGAAATCTGAGTTTTGATTCCAGGTCCATCAGCTCTAATTTCTGTACCTGCCTTGTTCTTGATTAAGACACTTCACCAAAATCTCCCACGAAGGATAGTGTTGACCAGACTAAGGTTGAAAAATGAGCAGAAGTATAGGAAAGTCCACTGTTGCAGAAGGAGAGAGACAAATAAAGGTGCAACACTCAATGAACACACAAACTGAAGAATTCACTTACACGTGCATGTGATATCCTGTGTATCTGAGTGTGGTTTTGCAATCCAATCCTATATTCAAAATAGCCATTATTTATATATTAGGGGAATTTGAAGGGATGATATCAATCAGTTACAGAATGAATTTTTAGCAACACCCCAATAAAACATAGATGACGTGAATATCTTAAACTGATAAAAATATAAAATTGATTTTAAAAAGTTGTCAAATGCAAGATATTTTAAATAAAATATTATCTTAAACTTTATGCAAATAAACATTTTTAAAATTTAAATTATATGATAATGTTTCATAAAAAAACTTTTTTCTTATCTAAAGAGTATCTAAGGTAATCCATTCAAAAAATAAAAGATAAATAATAACAATAATATTACATTTTCACATAAGGGAATGCTGAGTATGAATGAAAAGTTTATTTTGGTATTTTCTATGTGGAACTTCAGGGTTGCGCACTGTTTTGAGCTTGATAAGAAATTTCCACTCTGAAAGTTGTTTCTGACAAAACATTTTCATTTGAAAATAATACATATCTGTACTAGTCTGTTTTGTTTTTACATTCTTTTCTACTTCATTTAGTGATCACAAAGCTCTTATGTTCACTTTAAATGTCCTTGACATTCTTGTTCCCGTGTACTAGAGTCATAAAAATGAAATGAGTTTTAGGTCAGGTGCAGTGGCTCATGTCTGTAATCCCAGCACTTGGGAGGCAAAGGTGGGTGGATTGCCTGAGCTCACATGTTTGAGACCAGCCTGAGTGGAAGTGCGACCCCATCTCTAAAAGAAAAAAGCTGGGCATTATGGCACACACCTATAATCCCAGCTACTGGGAGGCAGAGACAAAAGAATTGCATAAGCCCACGAGTTTGAGGTTGCTGTGAGCTGTAATGCCATGGCACTCTACCGAGGGCAACAAAGTAAGACTATGTCTCAAAAAAAAAAAAAAATCAGTTTTAATACATTTTAAATACTAACATGGGGTTGAAATATACTTTCAATCAATAATATTTGTATTTACTGCATATATCCTGAGGACAAATAAACATTATATGCAATCTTCGTCTAGAATAAAAATAAGTTTTAGCATGTATAAATATAAGCAAAATTAGTATTCAATACATTAGATGCATTTTATGTGCAAATAAAATGTTTCTTGAATGCAGATATTATAGGTACATAGTGTCCATATTATTTTATTTTACTCATTAAAACTTGCAAATTTACTCAGCTAAAAAGCATCCACATATGTTTGACAATTCATACTCTGAATTTAAATAACATATGAATTTCAAGTTTGCATTGCCCTGCCAAAGTCCATCATGAAACATTTCTAGTAAATGATGTCATAAAGAATTTCTTAATACAACACCTGGCTGCCTGTGTGACCTTAGAAAACATTCTGTTTCAAAGCAATTACCCACCTGCACAGATAGAGAGTGCTATGGCTCCTTGCCCACCTACTTTTATACAGTGATACCAACAATAAAGCAATTATTTTCTTCAGTCAAATTCTCCTATGCCTCTTCCTTTGTATGCTTAATTTGAGGACCATAATTAGAAACACCAGGAATAAAAAAGTGGGTAAAATTAAAATTACAAAGATATATTTTAATGTATCTCTCAAATACTAAGTGATTAGTTTTTAACATGTATATACCATTATGGGAGGTTGTACCTATAAGTAACAGCATGCATACATTCTAACTATAAATCAAGATTCATTTTCACCTTGAGTGAAGGGCTCAACAATAACTCGAAAATAAATCTTGATTTGCAATTAGAATTTATGTATACTGTTACTTTGGTAATCACTTTATTGATTAGGAAAAAATAAATTATGCAACGTGACTGAGAACAATGTAATTTAAAAATTTTTACCTTTATTTTAATTTGAAATAAAAAGATTTATTTTCTACACATGTAAAGAAGAAGCAATGAGGGGCATACATCAGTGGTTCAGAAAAGACCACGCTGAGGTGTTATTGTTGAAGTTCATCCATTCAGTAGATAGTTCTTGGCATCTAGTATATACTGGAAATATAATGGTGAATATGAGCACACATGTTTTCTGCCTTCATGAATTTGAAGTGTAGTGCAAAAGATAGATATTAATTTAACTATCATATATAAGTGTTACTGGAAAAAGTGTTTTGAAGGAAAGGTTCATAGTGATATAAAGCTTGTAGTGGGAAATGATTAGTCAGCATCTCATAGAAGTAGTTACTATATATGTGACTCCTGAGCTGTGTTTATGAAAATAATCTATACAAAAAGGAGAGAGAAAATGAAAATGATCTATGTAAAAAGAAAGAGAAAACAGCTAGCACAAAAGTCATATAGCAAGAAAGAACATGAAGTATATAAAAGACTTGAAATAATTTGAGAATATTGGAGACAATGGGAGCAGAATGTTGAAGCTGAATGATAGCTTTAAGTATCACACAAGATTAACTACCAAGGGACTTGTGTTGTGTTTTAAGAAATTTTGCCTTTTTTTTAATTGTTGGGGATTCATTGAGGGTATCAAGAACCAGGTTACATTGATTGCATTTGTTAGGTAAAGTTCCTCTTATAATTTTGCCCCACCCCCTTTTTGCCCCACTCCCAAAAGATGTGTCACACACGATGCTCCCCCTTCTTTACTTCCATCCCCCACCCCCCACCATGGACTAGGTCATTAATTGTCCTCATATCAGAACATATTGAGTACATAGGTTTCTTGCTTTTCCATTCTTGTGATGCTTTACTAAGAATAATGTATTCCATTTCCATCCAGGTTAATAGGTTAATGCAAAAGATGTAAAGTCTTCATCTTTTTAATGGCTGAATAGTATTCCATGGTATACATATACCACAGCTTGTTGATCAATTCCTGGATTGGTGGGCATAGTGAAAGTGTCCTTATGGCAATTTTTTTTTTTTTTCTTATGGGTTGATGCCTAGTAATGGGATTGAAGAATCAAATGGAAGGGCCGACTTGAGTTCTTCAAGAGTTCTCCATACCTCAAACATTGGCTTTCCTTTTATGATAAATACGTTCATCAATTTTCTAGTTCATCATGACCTTCTTGTACTAAGGATAGAGAGCACACAGGAGGAGTTATGAAAGGAATAAATAATTCAACTGTGACTTTGAGAATCCACTGACAGATCAGATTACATAGTGTCATTTGTGACACAGTTAAGTGAAAAACATTGAAAAATAATTCAAAAGTAAAGTTTACACCATGTGGCTATCTATGTTAGAAATGAGAAAATTCTAAAGTCATAGTAGGCATTGAACTGAACATTGAAATATCTGAACTGGATGAATTGGCAAAAGAAAGCCAATCTATTCAAAACTGATGGAATTAAATTTAGGTATAAAGTTAGTAGAATATTCAGGTATTTTTTTTCTATGATAGTAATGTTGACTTTTAAGGTAAGAGCTGATTTTTTTTTTTTGCAGTTGGGCTGGGGCTGGGTTTGAACCAACCAAACCTGGTACATGGGGCCAGTGCCCTTCTCGCTGAGCCACAGGCGCCACTCAAGAACTGATTTTTAAAGTTTGAAATTATTATTTCATCTTAGAGGAACTGAATGTACAGTACTATGAGGATATATACAAGAAGCATAATGCCAAGCTTTGAGTTAGAGCTTAGAGGTCATGACTAGAAACATAATTCACAGTAAAAGACCAATATTTTTATAGTGTGAATGTATAAACAAATGTATAAATGAATGTAGGAGAGGAGACAATGAATAATGATCAGTGCCATTTTAGGTTGTCAAGTGGTTTAGGATGAGAAAACATTTTTCTGGGAAAATATTGATACAGCTATAAGAAAGTTACTGATAATGTCTAAAGGAGTAATTTCAGGGACATTTCTGCCAGAACAATAGATAGAATTTAATAAAATAAAGAGTACATGAATATTGTCATGTGTAATAAAGTACAACAAAAAGCAAAAACAGCCATTGTATGGAAAAATTCATATGATTTAGGAAAAATCACTCATACTGAGAATCGGCAATCTAAATGTTTATATTAATAAAGATATTTCTATACTGTAGGTCTTGAATATTATTTTATCAAATAGTTTCAGTGCTTGTCTAGATTTTTGTATTTTTTTATTGTCAAATAATTTTATGTTAGAATTGAATATAGTGATGACCTTTACTTTTATTACTCTATTGAGAACAATATTATTTCAGAAGAATGCAAGTATTTTTTTCTAAGACTATACAATATATCTGTGGCTGAACTCGGTGGAATCAGAGCTTTGTCTTAATCTTGTTTCCATATATTTTCATTGAACAAAAACGCCTGCGCTATTTTACTTATATTTGACCATACTAGGTTTTGCTATTATGAAAGAAATAAAATATTAGATTACTTATGTATACAAATTTTTCTATGTGATATTGTGCTATTGTATCAGAATTGGAGAAATCCATTTTTTAGGTAAATGGAAAATACACTCAATTTCATTCTGTTTTCTGCTAGATTCATGTATTCATGTGTACATCTATGTCTGTGTGCATGTGTGTTCACATGTGGGTTTGTATGTGCAGAAATATCCTTTAGAATTGTCATCATCTATGTTGGTCAGAAAACAGAGTGATTAGCTATCGAGGGGACCATTTCGCTTCAAGTAAGTTGTCTTATTTGTCAATTCCCTTTATACCACAAAGACACATCACTTTGTATGCATTATTTGTTGGATAAGTGTACTTTAAAGAGATCCCAGTATAGCTTTGATGTAACAGATGTAAACACTGGCTTTGATGAGGAAACACTTTGTTCCTGTTAAAGTTAAAAAGCACATATCGGAAGGTTGAAGGGTAAGTTAGACGAACATAGAAACTGCCTTGTGTTTTTCAGCTTCCACCTGCCATGCTTGCTGCTTTGAAATATTTATGTCCTTCATTGTTCTGTCAAGTATAAGACATCCTTGTTAACATTTAGACATAATTTAGGACACATTTCATAAGCAAACTCTTAAATATTTATGCCTGGTGCACATTACTTACAAAGCATTGCACGTATAGACCCATGCTTCAATTATTAATGAAAAGTTTGGACAGATCTTTTTTTATTGCTCTGTTTTTCTGAAGATTAACTTTTTCAAATATTCCATACTAATATCCTTAGCTGTTTATTTCTTGGTTTATAGAGATTGTCTCAACCACAACAACAAAAAAATAGTCTCCTTCATTGATACCAAATTTGTTTTGTGTTTAATTTTTTAGCAAAGCAGATTAAGAGGTACAGAAAGCCAAAAATATAAAATCAAATCTTTTAGATAAATGCATACAAACAAACGTGCACATATATGGATAGTCTAAGTTTAACAAAACTATTAGTTTATTTTTGAAAGGGAAATGTAATTCAACATTAAACAAAGACATTTATGAGATTGTTCAGCCTTTTAAGCCACATATGGCCAGCAGTAATACCTCTGTAAATATTATGAATAATATTCTGTATTTGTTTAGTTAATACAGTTAGAAGGTACTTAAACACAGTTACTTAAGTGGAACCATATGAGTAATGAAATAAAGATGGATTTTTATATAATTTTTACTTCCAAGCAAAAGATTTCTCCTATTATCTAATTCAGCTATGTATTCTTAAGAAATTAAAACATTTATTTATAATTTTAGCTGTATAGTCACTGTCTAATACCAGAAGTGATTTAGATGTTTGGTTTTGTCATATGTTCTTATTAAAACCAACATTAACAATTTATTTATGTCTTTAAAAAGAGATTATGTTAGGGTTGTTACGAATAGTTATGAATGCTTTTCAAACTCACTACTAGCATGCAGTCAGGAAAATTGAAGAAAAAAATTGTTTTATAGTTTTTTCTCCAAATAATAAAAATTATGCTTAAATTTGGATACATGAGACATGAATCTGTCTATGATGGCAGAGATGGGATCTGAGAACAGGCAGAATTGTTTCAAATTAGCAATTGCCTGACTACTCCGATGCTAATATGTAATTGTAAATTCTTCCCTGCAAGATAGATGGGAAATGATGTCTGGAATCATTACAAATTAAATTTCTATTAGCAATGAACTTTAAGTATGATCTACAGTCATTGAAATATTTAACTTCATGGAGTTTCATAGAATAAAATATGATTTTGATAGCATAAAAATTGTAATTGCCTGTCTTTTCTTCTGCATTTAAAATAAGTTTTTTCTGAAGTCTCTATTTAAGCTATTATTGAAACAAATTTAGAACATAATCATTAAATATTTAAATTAAAAATGAGTTGAAAGTAAATATATGCCATTCATTTCTTATCATTAGTGAAATATTAGTAGACATGTAGAGTACAAATAATTTATTCATAGTGACAATAGAAGTGTCTCTATAATTATTCACTTTTATTCAATTTTCTTTACTTCTATTTAGGAAAATGATTTCACTTAGCTCTTTAAATTGTAAATATAATTGAAACGAAAACAAAATATATCTGAAATTTGGCAGCAGATTTGAGTGGATGTCAAATACTACTTGTTTCTACAGAGAATTGTATTTCTAGGCAAAATCACTAAAAATGACACTTCGTGGTCGAATTAAAGATAAGTGGATTACAAGAAATATCATTGACTTATGAATTCTCCTGGTTCTTAAAGAAATATTATGGTGAATGTTTTCATTAGAAAAAGACTTGATAGCACAACTAAGTGGCTATTACAGCAATAAGTTAGGGTGTACTTTAAAATAAGTAAAAGGGTGGAATGGAAATATTCCTAACAGAAAGAAGTCTTTAATGCCAGAGGTGATAGATACCCCAGTTACCCTGATCTGATTAATTTATATCACATGCTTATATCAATGCATTATATTTATTCTATAGAGATATGTAACTATTAACTAAATAATAATTGGTTAGCATCTTGTTTAAAAAGATAAACAAGCTTTAGATTGTAAGGAAGATGCACTGATACAGACTCAAGACTGTTAAGGGAAAAGCAAAGGAAAATTTATCATAATGCTGTCAACTTTTGAACAAGCTTCTGTTTTTATGACAGGACTCAGAATCATTTCAGTTTTTAAGCTCCACACAAATGCAGAAATTATTGCATATAATTTTAATTGAAATATCACATGCATTCTTGATCTTTTAAAAAGCATTAAGACCCTAGAATTAATCAAAAATTTATAGTCTCCAACCTAAGCTAGAGGAAAGTTGACATTGCAATTCATTTTAATTCTGACGCATCTAGGATTTTATGTACCCTTTTGTCTTTGATTGCTTAAATGATATATCCCATTGCCTTTTCTTCCAATGTATTTTCCAGTTCTTAATTTTGGAATATCTCCCTTATAAACAAAGGAAATATTTCTCAGAAATGCACATCAATGATACAAATTTATTTTGGCTTATATTTTAATGGAATTTTACCATTTTCTAAAGATTAATAACCCTTTAAGGGAAAAAATTATGCCATGTTAAAAAGAAGAGAAAATGTGGTGTGTGATATTGACATTGTACAAAAATAAAGAAGAAAATAGTAAAGATACTTGGAGTACTTGAGTAATGAAAAAGTGATTTCATTTCTTTGGTTTTTCTCGACATACATTGTTGGAGTTAAAATTAGTAGAATAAAGTAGACAAATTTTTTCAGGAAATGATAATTGCTATGAATAAGGAGACAAAAGAATAAGGACTAAAATGCTGAATTAGGAAAATGTGCAAAGATTTCTTTAAAAGGAATTCAGATTTTAAATTTCTAGATTTAGAAATTTCTAGATTTAAATTTCTAGATTTCTTCTTTTTAGAAAAATCTTCTTTGAAGGAACTTTAACATCTGCATGAATAAATGAGGTACCAAGCAATATAAATATTTCAGGGACGGATTTTCTAGTTAGAAACAGCAGAAAGTACAAAGGTATCGAGGCGTAGTTTGACTTATTGAATTCTAAGAATGCAAAAGTAGCTTCTGTGACTTTATACATGTAATAAAGAGAAGGTTGCTAAGAAACGATATCATGGACTGAACAAGTATATGTAGGACATGTGGGAAAATTCTGCAAAGGCCGGCAAGAGATGGGTGAGGTGGTTGGTGGAGAAGGGAGGAATTGGGATGGTGGTAAGAAAAGGTGTGCTGTTAATAACTGGATGATCTCTAAAGCCAAATGACAGGATTAAATTACATGGATTTTGATATAGAGAAATTGAAAAATCAAACAAATCAACAGAACATTCTTTGACACACTTTCTGGAAAATTCAGTCTTTGAGAACAGGAGAGTAAAGGGAAGTAACCAGCAAAGAAAGAGGAAGAGCGAGAAAAACATGATTTTAGGAGGGTATTAATTATTTCAAGAAGAAGGAAATCGTTTTGGAAAAGTTGGGTTTAGTGACCTTGATCAAGGAGCAGTAAAATTAGAACAATTGGAAATAAAAAAGTGAGACAAAACAGATACACAATCAAGAGAAAACAATCTTTTGAGCCTTGTCCCTCGCTGAATCAACAATGAATTAATATATGTATTAGGCATGGAGTATTGCTCGACCAAAATGATATTAATAGTAGGTATATTATCATATTTTTGTAGACATGCTGAACTATCAGGTGGAGCAAAGTGGGAGGAGCAACAATACCTGTTGATGAAGAAGACAAAGGGGAGAATTTCTGGAAAACATTCCTGAATTATACTGTATAGAAAGGTGTCTGAGGCATATGTAAAAGATATTGAACAGGTCTACGTTAACAGGAATTAAGATAAATTATGAATATAGAATATAGATATAAAATTCTATATAGATTCTATCTATATAGAATATAGATAAAAAAGGCATTTTCATGATGGGTACTTATAAAATTTCTCTTCAGATTGTTTCCAGAAACAAAGTATTATTATTAGCTAATGTAAATAATTAACTCAGAGAAGGGAGGGTTAAAAGTAGAGACACATATTACAATTACTGGTAGAATTAAAGACACCGCTGAGCTGGCGATTTGACTATAAATTAAGTCTGATTTTGGTACTGAAAGATGTTTATGGCTTTAGGAATATTGTTATAAAAATGATGAAAGTGAATATATATGGAGAAATGATAGAAAACTATTAAGGAAAGGATCAATGACTTGGAATATCTGGTGAGGTAAACTAGTTGGAATCAGGATTTTAATGGGTTCTAGCCATAAACATATAAGCAGGTGTTCAGAGAATAGCTGTTTAAAATAGGTCTGGCCTGCCATATGCTGCGGCTCATGCCTATAATCCCAGCACTTTGGCAGGGTGAGGCAGGTGGATTACCTGGGCTCAGGAGTTCAAGACCAGCCACAGCCATAGCGAGACCCTGTTTCTACTAAAAATAGAAAAATTAGTGGGATATTAAGTAAACACTAAATAACCTGTAGAGCCAGCTACTTGGGAGGCTGAGGCAAAAGGATCACTTGAACCCAGGAATTTGAGGTTGCTGTGAGCTATGATGCCATGGCACTGTACCCAGAGTGACAAAGTGATACCTCAAAGAAAGAAAAATAAAATAAATACATAAAATAAAATTTGGGCTGTGAGGGATTGGTGCAATTATTGGTAATAATATATAAGGTGTGATTAAAATTAAAAGGTGCAAATTAAAACCACCCTGAGATACCATCTAACTCCAGTGAGAGTGGCCTATATCACAAAAACTCAAGATTGCAGATACTGGCGCAGATGTGGGGAGAAAGGAACTCTTTTACACTGCTGGTGGGACTGCAAACTAATAAAACCTTTTTGGAAGGAAGTATGGAGAAAGCTCAGAGAACTCAACCTAGGCCTCCTGTTTGATCCTGCAATCCCATTGCTGGGCATCTATCCAGAAGAAAAAAAAATTATTATAAAGACATTTGTACGAGGCTGTTTGTCACGGCCCAATTTACAATTGCTAAAGTGTGGAAACAGCCTAAATGTCCTTCAACCCAGGAGTGGATTGGTAGGCTGTGGTATATGTATATGATAGAATATTACTCAGCCATCAAAAATAATGGAGACTTTGCTGCATTTGTAGTAACTTGGATGGAGGTG
>CAUYRH010087342.1:0-32859 GCA_963574655.1 Perodicticus potto
CCCGTGGGGGGGGGTTAAAACCCCCCCCCGGCCAAACACTCCAAAAAAAAAAAAAAAAAATTTGGCCCAATCTTTTTTTTTTTTTTTTTTTTTTTGAGACAGAGCCTCAAGCTGTCACCCTGGAGAGAGTGCTGTGGCATCACAGCTCACAGCAACCTCCAATTCCTGGGCTTAAGCGAGTTTCTTGCCTCTGCCTCCCAAGTAGCTGGGACTACAGGCACCTGCCACAACGCCCAGCCATTTTTTGGTTGCAGCCTTCATTGTTGTTTGGCGGGCCCAGGCTGGATTTGAACCCACCAGCTCAGGTGTACGTGGCTGGCACCTTAGCCCATTGAGCCAAAGGCGCCGAGCCAATTTTGCCCAATCTTTACAGTCCAATTATACTTTAAAGCCTTTGCTTATAGATCAAGTCAAGTAATTTTTCTCTGCAATTTGTTCCAATAATATTATGTTTCTGCCTCATAGTCTTCTACATTTTATCTTTAGTTGATATACAATAATTTGTCTATCTAGATCAGTATAATTTTTAAAAAATCATTCTGCATAATGGCTGACTTGCTTAATATACAAATTTCAGACTGAAATAAAAAGAAAATAAAACAAAATTACACCACTTTCATGATGAATCTCCAAAGAGATCAGGGCTCCACATAATCATGGAAATGTTCCAGAAATGGAAACAGAAGACTATAAAACCATGTAGTATAAGAAAATGAGGAAGTGCCAGAAAAAGCATTCCTAGCTTTACAAAGACTAGAAATAATATTCAACAATTGTGATGTTGGAATTGATTGCTTTCAAAAGGAATATTCTCCAAAAATTACTTAAGAGAAAAGGAAATTTAGAAACTTTGAAGCTTGGTAAAATTTATAAGTCCATAAAATACATATAACAATAAAATTTCCAATATTTTCCTTGAAGAGTCTTATAATTAAACTTTGCCCCTATGAAGCTAAAGAAAATATTAAGCAAGAATCACTTTAATCGAGCATCAATCTGTTTTCCTTCTCTCTCTCTCTCTTTTTTAATCCCTAGTCATATAAATCCTTAACCTTAACTGGTATGAGCCTCACTGAGATTCTTTTGAAAACTCATGTATCAACATCACACAAAATTTGCCATCCTATTTTAGTACGCCCTTTAAAATCCACCTAAGGTGTATAGATGTATCCAAGGTCCTTTGCTGTCTAAAAATGTTTTACACTTCCCCATGAACGAGGCTTACTCTTTTTTCACAATTAATGAATATTATAAAATCTGAGCAATACTCATGTATAATGTCTTCAAAATGTACAATGAGTTACAGTCTACAAATTGCATTTAGTCCAATCTGTTTAAATTAATAAAAGTTTGAGCAAAGCAATAATTCACTGTAAAAGAAAAAGAAAACTAATAAAATTACTAAATTTTGAAGTAAAAATGTTACAGATTCTTAAGGTCATGCTAAAAACATTACTATTAAAAAACTGAACTTGATTACTAATCCAATTTCTAGGTACATGTTGATCTTAAGGAACAGAATCTTTAAAGGTAGCACAAAATTATGTTTGTAATGAATTTTCCTTCCACTAGTAAACTGAATATCCTCTTTTAGAGACCACTAGATACAAAAAAGGACACAAAAAGGAGATAAAGTATCTCATCAAGTAAGCCTAAAGTTTTGGAACACTTTGTTTAATAGCCCCTATATAATGCAAAAATATCATGCTCTGTGCCTGTAACATTGCTTATGCCTTGCTTACTTTATAGTTTGTACAATATACTCACACACTTTTAATGTGCTAGAATGCTCCTGAAATGTAATAAATTAAACATTTTGTTATTTTTGTAAAATGAATCTTATTTTTTATTTGCTTTTTCTGTAATTTTAAACTTTCAGAGATGTCTTTCCCTTATAGGTGATAACTGAAAGGACCAAGAGACTATTCTTTTTGATGAAATGTTTATGAATTCACGTTTCACTTTGTAGTAACTGGCTGCTTGATAAGGAACAGAGAAATAGCATTAAGTGTGAGGTATTCCAGAGGTCTATTTAATAGGGCATTTTCCTTTTAGAGTATGAATTTACTATTCGAATGTACAAGAGAAAAAAGTTTATAAAGTGATTTGCCTTTGCCAGTATTGCACTCAACATATTTTAGCCTCCACAATAGCCATAAAAATGCACACCAAAGGAGATCTCTAACACATTACAGATATATTATCTAATACTTACTCTAATAGTAAACTGGCTCAAGGAAACAAAAAACTCTTATAATGATTTCTAATAAAAAGTCATATCGTCTTTCCCAGAATAAAATAATTATGTTCCTAGTTTTAGTACTTACCAGGGTTTATCAGAAAAATAATGATACATTATTTTTATATTATGTGTTTAAAAGGGTATGAATAATATATATCCTCTTTACCCCACTTAAGTTTGACTAAGTGTTATAAATTAATGTTAAATTATTTTTCACCCAACGGAGTCAGTGTAAAAGCTATCATCTTCACATATAAGTTTTGAATATGTCCTCAAATCCTTCATCCTTCATACTGAGGCTTTCCAATACAAAGGTTTTTTCTGTTTCTGTATCTTTGCTCTTGTCCTTACTTGAATAAATATATCCCTTTTACAAGATCTAACTTATGTCCTACATTCTATAAAACTTTTTAAAAAATACCTTAACTCACTGATTTCTTAAGGACACTGAATGTAAATTATTTGCAATCCAACAACTCATTTTAAAACGCTAAGGCTAGAGCACATTTTATGAATACACACTATACAACTGAAGGCACCCTATCATTTAATATACACAACCCTGTAAAGTTACACTAGCATTCTAATTTTATAGATAATGAAATGAAGTGTCAAAGAGGTTAGCTGTCCCAAAGATACATACACAGGTATACACACACAAGGTAAACTCAAACACAAGATAATTTGGTTCCAAATCCAATTCCAATAAAAAAGAGCACATTAAATAAAATACTATTTTAGTTCAGTGCAATTATTTTACTAAGAAAGGTTAATGCACTTCTAAAAATACCCAAATTATTCTTACTATCTCAAAAGAAATTCTCTCACAGGCTTTTATAACAATATTATTGATAAGACTCTATAAACTGCAATTAGTGAAAGTTCCCCATAAGAATTCTAGAGTATTCCTACCTTCTATGTAGTACATAAAAATTATTCATATGCGTTCTTTATTCATATACATTTTATCAAAAATCTTCTAAAATATTAGAGTAAAACAGAAATTAAGGACTTAATTGTTTAATGTCATAGACAATATACACAAATAACATGAATATTATACTTTTGATTCCTCTTATTAAAGAATAATGAGTAAAAATATAATACAAGTAATTGCGGAAATGGTTTGGTATTCCTATTTAAATATCAAAAAGGAATTTATGTAGTGCACAGTTAAGAGTAATTGTGATTTGGCAATCTACAGCACTCTAAAAGAGTAATGAAACCACATGGATCAATTTTCCCCAAAACTTTTTAAGAAATAATTATTTAAACATTTTTATTAAACTAAGAGATCTATTAAATTTTGAAGCAAAAAAATATATAGAGTGGTAATTCAATTATGGCCATAAATTGCGATAGATATAAATATGCATATTGCAGGATAACTCTGACTGTTAATTAGCTAAAAGTACATATGACTACATTAGCTAATACCAAGGATTACTCACCAACATGAAATTTTGTTGCCATTAAACTTAGGGCCATTTGTCTTAAAACATTTATGCAACATTGTGTAGAATATTTTGTATGAGAGCAACCATTTCTGTTTCTGAGTATAATTCCAGAGCAGTGGTTCTCAACCTTCCTAATGTCACGGCCCTTTAATACAGTTCCTGTGTGTCGCGACGCACAGGTTGAGAACCACTGTTCTAGAGGTTAATTTTACTCTCTTTTTTTCCTGCAAGATTTAGACAATATTTACTGTTTTAGAGGAAAATATAGAGGTCATTTTTCATTAAAAGAAAGCTTTACATAAACTTGAAGGAAATTTAAAGTCATTTTAGACTTTCTCTTTCATCATTTCTTTTAACAACCCTTTGAGAAACAAGAAGTCTATGACTTGCTACATTGTAATATCCAGAAATTATCATCTCATTAAAATTACATTAGGTAACCAAAATACCTATTGATCCACCCTAGTATGATTCCTTTCAACTCCTAATCATGCTAACACAGTACATTAGCTTTCATTTGACATTAATACTAATATTAATTTCGTAACTTCCTAATTTCTTCCCTGAACCCAAACACAAAAACCCAACAGTTTGACACTGTTGAATACTATCCCTTATCTTTTCTTATATAGAAGTGTACTAAAACATGATGAAAGTATAAGCATGAATTGAGTATAATCCTAGATTTAGATAAAACAATTAAGTTCGTAAATATTCACATTAATTTTTCATGTCAGCTGACTTAAAAGGTCCCAAGTGTTATTCCTAAAACGAGTTTAGAATGCTCACAAAAACATTCCTCAGTTCCTTCATCATTTTACTCTATCCTGTGAAAAGTCTGGAGAAAATATAGTATAATTTATTTCATATGTAAATAAAGCATCAGGTAGAGAGTTAATAAATGTGTTAATAAATATTAATTGTAATTAAGCATTGTAACATACTATGTCACTTGCAAGTTTGTCACCTTTAATGGAGCAAATTCAGAGAGTTCTAAATACAGCAATCCACAAGCATGATTCTTGAAGATGCTTAAAAGGTTTACAGAAAGCCATAAGGAATAACCTTTTCATGAATTATAATACTATGTTTTTGCTTTTTTTTTTGTTTGAGACAGTCTCAAGCTGTCACCCTTGGTAGAGTGCTATGGCATCACTGCTCACAGCAACCTCAAACTCTTGGGCTTAAGCCATTCTCTTTCCTCAGCCTCCCAAGGAACTGGGACTACAGGGGCCCACCACAATGCCGGGTTATTTTTTGGTTGTAATTGTCGTTGTTTGGCAGGACTGGGCTGGATACGAACCCGCCAGCTCTGATGTATATGGCTGGCGCCCTAGCCGCTGAGCTACAGATGCCGAGCCAATAAAATGTCTTCTAAACAAACAAGATTGAATCTTCTACACATGAAAAATCACACTAATTTCTCTGATGAACATAAAAGATTTTAAAATCTGTTGTCTCATAAAGTATTTTATATATAATAATTGACAAGGTAAAAATAATAAAACATCTTGTTTTCATTTATAATTATCATTATAATCTATTGTGCAGATTCACAAACTTAACTGGTTTGATTTAACAAAAGACCAAAATTGTAAGAACAAGATGATTTTTTTTTTTACTAAAGAAAATCTTGCTTTTTATTTCTTTTTTAAACAATGTGATGGTCATAAGAAAGAATGTATGCATTGTAAAGAGAAAGTGTTGCTTTAGAAACTAAGAAACAGATGAAAATATTTTATGTTAACCCTTTCCTGAAGGCAGTGATCAAAAGGTCTAAAAGTATTAAATCATATTTACCTGTCTCTGTCTGGAGAATAACGGTCATCTATGACTCGATGTCTATCCATTCGGCTAATTGTATTATACTGTCCAGGAGTAGTACGTGTCCCTCGAAGTCCCTGTTCCACATTCCGACTAAAATTTCAAGATCCATTAAATATCTTAGTGAAGTATGATCTTATAATATACTATGTAATAAGATTTATAATAAAAATAGGAAAAAAAGACAAAATTACTGTAGGGCCATGTCCAAATTTTTTGTTTTGTTTTAACGAACACTCCTGACTAATGGTGTACATCTTGGCTGGAGGTTGACTGGTAAGAACATTGCTGCTATACTAGACACAATACAAGAAGAGCTCAAATTAAGATAATATCAATGGGAATACAATAATGAGTATCAACATTATTAATTGTTGACTCCCAGGTCACTAGTAGTGATACTCAATGATATACATAGGAAGAGAAGTAGATTTCTGTGAAGAATATTAAGTTCTGTGTTAGATATCTTTCTTTACATAGCCTAGGGAAATGAAGATAGGAATGCTTCATAGGTAGTCAAACATGAGTTCAAATTTCAAGAGAACATCTCACACCTCCCTTGATACCACTCTAGTCCAGACTATCTATCATCTTTGTGCATATACCATAACAATAGCCATCTAAGTAGTCTCTTGCTTCACCCCTTCCCCAATCTACTGTGATGCATGGCAGTCCTTTAAAACATAATTAAGACCATGACATGTCAAATTATTGAATGAAATGTAGGAAACAAATATTTAATTTTATTACATGCTATGACCTAATTTTCCTATCCTTTCCAACCTATCATTCCATATTAATTTCTTCCACCTTATTATCCTGTATCAAGTAAACACAGAAATGTAAATGTGTATATATTCATATTTTACTATCCTGTTAATTATGTCTATTTTGCTGCTACTGTTCAAGTTCCATCTTGTTTTTAATTACTGTGAGCTGATACTAAGTTTTTCTCTTCTTTTTCAAAGTGGATTTAATTATTTGTACACCACTATCCTTCCATATATCATTTCTAGAATGCTGACAAGTTTATAAATATTGCACATAGAAATTTCAATTTTGCATTAGATTTTTAGATTAATTTGTTGAAACTTAATCTTTATTATATTAACCCAATATGTTATATTATATAATTATGTATTAATTACATTAATATAAAGGGTATATCTCTCATTTATTCCTTACCTAAAGTTTTCAATGCTTCTTTAAAAAGAGCTTATGAAATATTTGTTAAATGAATTGCTAGATACTTTATACTTTATGTTGCTCTTGAGTATAGTGCTTTGGTTCTTATGGTATTTTCTAATTAGTTATTACTCATTTTTGTAAGTTTTCCTATGGCCAGCTATTTAGCAGAACTCCTGTATTAGTTTTTATATTCTGCTTATATTGGACTTTCTATGTAGCTAATCCTATCATCAATAAATAATGAATAAGGTTTTTTTCTCTTCACCACTTATTTCTTTTTCTTGTCTTTTAATGTTTTTCAGAACCTGAAGTACTATTTTAAACAGCGATAATAATAAGGAGCATCTTCTCTTATTTCTGATATTAATGTAAATACCTCTATAAGGTCTTTCCATTAAGTACAATGATTACTTTAAGTGCAAGTGGTTTCCTTGTTTAACTCAACATCTTTAAAAAGTTAAACTATGTTTGGCAAATTAATATATTATATTTTCTTTTTAATTTCTGCAATTGTTCAATTATACAAACCATTTTTAGTTCTTCATAGCCTTATAGATTAATATGTTAAATGTATAAATAAAATAAATCTGAAGTTCTCTCAAAAAGTATAATATATAAAATTAAGATTCAATTAAAATTCTAATACTCAATTATTTATTTAAAACAGAAGTTATAAGTTAGTTACTCTCACTGGTCAACATTTCTCAAACATTCCAAGGATATAAAGTGTTAATCATGCAGATTATTTCTGGAGGTCTCAGACTTTCTGAACTGTTCTTCCCACTGCATATGCATTTGTTCGTATTCTTTCGATGATTTTTCCTAACTTGAAAGACTGATCAGATGTTTATTTATTTCTGTTTCTTAAATTACCAATATCTAAATCATTTATGAATATAATTGGTTCTATCTGTATCTGCTCACACTGATATGTCACTGAAAGCTGGTTCTTCTTAATTATTTTGAACTATAAAAGAATATATGGGTTATCCAAAGACACAAAGTAATGCACATTTCATTTTACTCTAATTACATAGGTTATTGAGTAGCATGTTGTTTTTCTGTAAATAACTTTTCACACAAGAATCACTTACATTTAGAGATGGTTAACATTAACTTATGATAAATAAGCCTGTACTAATCCAACATACAAATAAAGTGAATGAATATGCTGTCTTACCTTTGTGGAGGAGGGACACTGGGTGACCATGATCGAGTCCTTCCTATAACATCTACTCGATGAGGAGACCCTGATGGTGAACAATGGTTTGATGACATTACTTGTTCTGGCACTGATAATGTTGAGCTTTGAAGATCTCGACCATTGTGTCGATAATCTAAAGGTAGAAAGATTAATAAGTATTATAGTTATCAGCACATTAAGTCTTTCAGGTATTCTGTACTTAAAGATATAAAATGTTAGAGAAGTTGAAAGACTTTAAATATGTTAAATATAAAGTATAACAAATAAGGTATAATGCAATATTAAAGCAAAATGATACTCAAATATTTATATAGTTAATATATCCAAGGCACTGTGATAAGCAGAGTAAAACTTTTATGTATACTTATATATGTGCAGTATATGTTTTATATACTCTTAGTAAAATTTTTATAAACAGTTAATTATTTTCAATAAAAGACTCAAATTATTGTCAAAACATTTTCATCACTTCAATGACCTAGAAAAGCTTCAAATACTTTTCAAATATGATTAATGTTTAAAGTTATCAAATTCAAAAAAAGTTCCTAAAGTCTATAGTTAATTCTTTATGAGATTAAACAATATAATGAACTGCTTTTGTTTTTTTTTTTTGGTGTTAAGAGACAGGGTCTCACTATGTTGCTCAGGCTGGCCCTGAACTACTGGCCTCAAGCAATCTTCCTGCCTCAGCCTTCTGAGTAGCTGGGACTACCAACATAAATTACCATGTCCGACTACCAACATGAGCTACCATGTCTAGCTACCATTTTTCTTATAGTATTTGACAGGGATTAGATACATAGAAACTTAAGAATAAAAATATGATTTCACAAATTTTGGCAGTGTACATTAGAAGGGCTACAACTCAAACGAGTGCTAGACAGCAAATGATATGTGAACAAATGGAAGGAATTCTCAGTTGATAGAAAAATGTCAGTTCAATGTGGGGGCAGCACTGGGGAAAGCAGCAAGAAAAGTAAGTTTGACTTAAATTGTGTACATCTATTACATAATGAGGTTTGTAATGGAAAAAGCCTGAAAATTTCTGAGTAGGCTGACATTAGTTCTATTGCCATCATCTTCAACATGCTCATGATAGTCATTATTAATTGATCTTTTACTATGTGCTAGAAACTCTGTTAGGCACTGTACAGTGTTCTACTACAATATTTATTTCAGAGATAGCTCAGAAAAATGACTGGCTCATATGTGATTTTTTCCTAGCATGTTAATGTTTTACAGTATTACCGTAGTCCTAAAAATAGAGCAAAAAACAAAGATTTGGATACACATGAATAACCTAAGTAATGTTCTCAGGAAAAGGGAGGATAAACAGGGAAAGGGAAGAAATTAAGCAACAATATAGTCAGCTTAATCTTACTGGAGGCCTAAAAGATGAACTGGATCATAGTTACTCTGATTTTGAGGCCATAGAGCTGGACTTTTGTCCCATGTTAGCCAGTCACTGGCTGAAGACTGCCAATGGAAGGTAGACAAGGTTTTTAATCTTCTGGGTGAGTGGTTTCTATTTATCTAATGGTAATTCTCAGGAGAGAAGGACAGTTGTGAGTTGTCAGTAACCAACACACAGAGTAGCAGGTAAAGGGGTATGAGTGGAACATCAACAGCATCCAGGACAACTACCAAATAATAGTGGTTGAATGCAAAGTACACTAACACAGCCAGTTGCAGTAAATTAGAGAAATACAGAACTGGGTACTACGCCCATTCACCCCAAGTTCTTTCTCTTGGCTTTGGTCACAAACTCTGCCTTAGAAGTACATATTTCATGGGCTCTTTCTGATGTTTGTGGTTAGTTTCCTTGACATCCTAACTTTGCATAACTATCTTCTCCATCTAGATATATACCTAGGTAATTTCATTTTATTTTAGACTCCTACATTTAATAGTTGTTGTTTTTTTTTAATGTTGGGGATTCATTGAGGGTATAAGAAACCATGTTACACTGATTGCATTTGTTGGGTAAAGTCCCTCTTACAATCGTGTTTTGCCCCCAAAAGGTGTGGCACACAGCAAGACCCCACCCTCCTCGCTCCTTCCCTCACTCTGCCTTCCTTTCCCCCCCCCTCCTTCATTCTTTCTCTCTCTACTCTCCCCTTCCATCATTTAATAGTTTTGAATGTTTAAAATTTAACATGGTTTTTTATAGTGCTAGTATCTTTGTTTTTAGTGCTCTGTTTTCAAAGCTACGTGGGTTTTGAATGGTCTTTCCCAACCTCGCTTTCCTAGAAGGCCTGCTGTTTTAGTTACAATTTTGCAAAGCACAAGAGTTTTCGGGAATACATATACGGCATAATAAAAAAAATTCTGCCAAGAAGATATTATCTCCATTTTCATTTGTAAAAACAGACTCAAAGAAACCTAACTGTCAAACACTAGGAGACTTAAAACATCTTCCTAACTCCAGTGCTCTCTCTCATAATGACCTAATACTATTTATTATACCTTCTATCTTTATGAAATAATTATTTAAGAAGATGAAGCTCACAGCAGTTAACAATTCAGACATAAGGTTAGAGAGATTGCAGCAAGAAGATTAATTGCTCTTATAAAACATAATAGTATTGTCCAATAGAACTTTGAAACGAAGACATGTTCACTATGAGCACTAATACGGTAGTCACTAGAATCACATGACTACCGAAACTTGAAATTTGGCTAGTGATAATAAGGATACAGATTTTTATAATATATATTTTAAATTAAGTTCAAATAGCCATAAACAGCTAGTGGCACAGCTCTGAAATACAATGTACGGCAGTGGCAAAACACTACACAGAAAGAATACATTTATTTGCTCAACAAATATTTATGAGTGTATATACATGTCAGATGTGATTCTCTGTTGAAGTGAGTAAACATGTTTCAAATACCACAAATTCTATAAGGAATTTATTTTCACATAAGCCATTTAAGAAGTTTACTTGTTTTTAAAACAAAAAGTAATTGTGTAGTTATTTTACAATTTTAAAAAAAGTTAAAATGGCTTGGCACCCGGAGCACAGTGGTTATGGCGCCAGCCACATACACACCAAGGGTGGCGGGTTTTAATAATGGAGCTTTACAAAAAGACACAAAAGAAAATGTGAAAAAAGCAGAATTTATATATATTTATGTCTTAATTATGAATCTCATGTAATTGCTAGAACATTTACTAAAGTAATGGACTATGAAAAGAAACTATGTATACTATAATTTCAGAAACTGCAATACCATAATCCTAATTTTGATATTTGTAAAAACAAATATGGAGATCACTTCAAATTTCTAATAGTATAAAATTCAAGAAATACTAGATGAATTGCTAAAGTGTAGTATATTGTGAAAAATCTATATCTTTGAAATCACATGTATTTCAAAAAGCAAAATACAGGTTATCATAGCAATCTTTTCTCTTCATTATATTAAATGATTCACCAGATAGTTTATGATAAGCAAAATAATAATAATAATAATAATATGCAGAAAGGAGGAATGTTTTTTATCATGATGAAGAAACATAATGAATCCAGGGTAAGTACTTTGACCTAGGTAGGTTTTTGAAACACTATTCTGTAATAACAAAAGTTATTCCAGAGAATTAGACCAAATAATGAAAGAGTCCATAATTTTCTATAGATTTTCTAAAGATACAACTCCTTTGATAGAATTTTTATGAATTGATCATTTTCAATAAATTTTTGCCTTCATAAAAAAGAAAAATGAAAGAATTGAAATATGCAAAAAATGCCATCAAGACATAGGGATTTAATGACCTGAAGAGAAATATTTTGAGTGAAGAAAACCTGTTGTGACTAGATATTTAGAAAAGACAAGATATAGAATAATCAGGCTGAAATGCCTGAGCGAGCGTCAGCCATTCCCTTTCAAATCAATCATTTCGTCTCCGGTGCTGCCTCTGTGTCATTGATCAGGAGGGCTGAGTGGCAGCAACATTTACCCTTTCACCCAGTAGTGTTCTTATTCTCAATTTGCTTTGTTCTTGTGAAGTAAGTTTTAATAATTTATCTAGGCGCGACCCTTGGGGTTACTGGTTAGTTTTCCAGTACCCAGGTTATTTATGTTTTGCTTTGTTTTCTTTTGGATTTTTTAAGGGTTTAGGACATTTCCTTTTCTCAATTGATAACCTTATTTACTTTGCAAAGTATATTTTAAAAGGTCTTCCCAGGCTTGGCGCCTGTAGCTCAAGCGGCAAAGGCACCAGCCACATACACCAGAGCCGGTGGGTTCGAATCTGGCTTGGGCCTGCCAAACAACAATGACAACTGTAACCCAAAAATGGCCAGGCGTTCTGGTGAGTGCCTATGGTCCCCGCTACTTGGGAGGCTGAGGCAAGAGAATCACTTAAGTTCAAGAGTTGGAAGTTGCCATGAGCTATGATGCCACGTAACTCTACCCAGGGCGTCAGCATGAGGCTCTGTCTCAAAAAAAAAAAAAAAAAAAGAAACTCTTCTCAAATAATTTATTCATCATGATTCTCCTTTCCTTGTTGTTTGTTTATTCTCTGACAATTCTCCCCTCCACCAGCTGTGGTAACACCCACCTCTCTCCCCATGTTGGTTTGTTCCTGTAACTTCCCCACAGCTATGTTATTGACTTTTTTCATTATCCATTTTCTATGGTGCTTTTGAATTTAACTTTTAGCTCTGAGACCTTAACCTAAGCAATGTGAATCAACTCATTTCCTTCTGTTAAATAAATGATTTCTAAACTGCAGCAATCAGTTATAGCAACATTTCAACTATGATACACCTAACACAGGGCTAAGTATTCTGTGGAAAATATAATTGAAAATGATAGCAACTCTGATATGTTATGTTAAATAAAATGCCCTTCCAGTATACAGGCTAGGTTTCTTTTGGGAGGTGAATTCAGTAGAGAGGCAGCATATCAGCTGAGAAGCTCTCAGTTAAGAGAATGTGGGAAAAACAGACAAGATTACTAAAAGGTTTGATTTTCCGCTCTCCTCTGATATTTTTCTTTTCACATGGCAGCTGTAGTTTCCTGAACTCTACTCTACTCTTGGTTCTTCAAAGTAATAAGACTGTGGTGTCTGAATCAGAGTTTGGTCTTACATGGCACTGATTGGTTTTGCCATCAAAAAAAAAGATATGGAATAATCAAGTAACAAAGGAATACAACACAAATTGAAAAAAAAAAAAACCTGTAGTGATCACCAAGAGCAGCGGTTCTCAACCTGTGGGTTGAGACCCACAGGAACTGTATTAAAGGGTCGTGGCATTAGGAAGGTTGAGAACAACTGAGCAAGAGAGACACAATGGAAAATACTTTTCTAAACTAGTTTACGGAGGTTCAATATATAAACCATACAACATGAAAAATATTTTGCAGTCTTAGCCAAATTAATACATTGTTTACCCTTGGCACAAAAGAATAAAGAGAAGAAATAGTTTTAAAAAGTAGTAGACTGCATAGTATTCCATGGTATGTATATATATTTGTTTATCCATTCATGGGTTGATGCACACTTAGGCTGTTTCCACAACTTGGCTATTGTGAATTAGGCTGCAATATACATTCTGGTGCAAATACTATGCATCCATAAAAAAAGAGGGAGACTTTACATCTTTTACGTTTACCTGGGTGGAGCTGGAACATATTCTTCTCCTTTTTCTCCCTTTTTTTTTTAGATACAGTCTCAAGCTGTGAGTGTTGTGGCATTACAGCTCACAACAACCTCAAACGCTTGTGCTTAAGTGATTCTCTTGCCTCTGTCTTCCAAGTAGCTGGGATTACAGGCATTAATCCCATTTTGAGTGCCCACCACAATGCCCAGCTATTTTTTCTTATTGTTGCAGTTGTCATTGTTGTTGTATTTTTTTTTTAGCTGGGCCAGGCTGGGTTTGAACCCGCCAGCCTTGGTACACAGGGCCGGCGCCCTACCCACTGAGCTATGGGCACTGCCAGGAACATATTCTTAGTAAAGTATCTCAAGAATGGGGTAAAAAAGTATCCAATGTACTCAATACTATTATGAAACCAATATATAAACACTTACACACTCATACAAAGGATAAAATACAAAGATAGTCAAGAAAGGGAGGAGAAGGGAGGAGAGAGGGAAGGGCAAGTGGACGGAGGGCATTTGGTGGGATCTCGCCTACTATACACAATGCAAAAGTACATTTCAAAACAACTGAGAGTGTATAATGTCATGCCACAAAAATAAGTAAATGAGGTGATGGTTATGTTAATTAGTTTCATTTAAGCATTCCACATTGTATATCAAATCATCCCATTGTACCCCATAAATGTATACAGCTATGATTTAATAAAAATTAAGTTAAAAAATTAAAGTAGTAGACTGATACAGGCATGCAAATTTACTCATATGCTAATAAAAACTGTCAAACAAAAATAGTTATGTCCTTGATGCAACTGTAGCATGTGTCACATATGATAGATCATATTTTGTTTAAAGTAAAATTAATCATAATTGTGAAACTGGCTAAGTTATTTAAATTTTAAGAGGACTAGAATAAAAAAATTTTAATATTTAAGGGTATTATATACATTTTGTTAGAATTTACAGAAAATACATCTACTTACCTAAAATATTAAATCATTGGATAAATTTCTAACCATAAAATAGGCAGTGTTTTAAGCTACAGTACTATAATTTAAAAAGGTAGCTGTAAAGCAAATGATACTTAATACAAAAACAATTTTTAAAAATTTAAATCTCATTAAATATTTTCCATATTTAAGTATGCTGATAGTATCAGAAAGATTTTTTTCCACAACATTAGTACAGTATAAAGAAGTTTTAATTATGCAATAAATCTTCTAATTTATTGTAAAACCCTTATTTTTTAGTTGTTGTAGAATAGAAAATTTATTAGAAAATTTACAGTCATTTACTTACCTGCATCTTATAAGACTACTCAATCTAATAATTGGTATAGGTGCTCTATAAATTGGCATTATTCAGGAGTTTAAATTGCCATAGTTTTCCATGAATTTGATTTAGGGAGGTGAGGAAGCAAGTTATTTCTTTCTTAATTGTTTTTTTATTTTTATGGTGAATAACGATGAATTACAATCCTTTAATAATATAACATAATTCTAAAATTCTTACCTGATACTACACCAATCCCATCATCACAGTCATAGTCAGAGACTTCACTATCACTTATTCTCTTTGACCCTATGAAGCAAACAATAGCAATAATTCAAAATGCTGATTGCTTAAAAAAAAAACCCTCAACAACTTGAAAAATGAAAAGATTTTGAATCACTTGAGAATAAAATATGTGTAGAGAAGGAAAGTCAGTATAAGTTCACCAACACTTATTTTCATACACATATCATGAGGTGAAGATATGAGTGATGAGGAGTTAATGATTTACACCATAATTATTCTGGAAACTTAAAAGATAAAGCTTCTAGGTAGTTTAAAGATTCAAATAACATTTAGTACTAAACAATGTTTCTAAATTATTTTACTCAATGATCTGACAAAAATCTACCATAAATTTAATTTTAGATGTTGGTGGACAATTGCACTGAAGTCTAGGTAAATTTCAAAACACATGTGTTATTTTCAAAAGTATTAATATGTCTTTTCTAATATGCATGACTAATAAACTAAATATACTCAAATATTTATTTTTTGTCCTCATGGAGAAGTTCGATTCAGACAATAAACTCTGTTATGACATTTTAAACCTTTTTTTAACTGTTTGGTTTAGCTGTTTCCCTGCTACTTTGAGAAGACAATAATAATGTGTCTACAAAACTACTACATCTAAATTGTGACTTGGGCTATATATTCAAGGAAATCACTTGAAAGTATTATAAACTAAATAAAGAGAGAACTAAAGTATTATAATTTGAGATAGGTATGTTTTCTCTTATAAAACATATTTATAACAATATTTTAAAATGTTAATCCTACTATGGCAAAAATAACATCAAATTGAATTAACTAGAACTTTGATGGCTAAAACATATTATGACTTCACATTTAATTATGAAATACATCACATATATTAAAATAAACTTTTTTCTCACTATTTTCTTCCACATGTGTCTCAGGAATGGCCACTTCCTACAAAATCCTTTATTAAAGCATTTTCCCCTTCCTTCATATCAGAAAACATTTAATAATGAATGAAGACAGTGTTGCTGTTTCAAAAAATGCCTTTTTTCTGTCTTTTAGTAGTACATGTTATTCATTAACTAGATGGAACTCAGTTTTATCAGAAAATAAATGCTTTCCTGTGTGGTTTATATAATACTGAGAGCTCACATTGTATAAGGTATCTACATGTTCCAAAAATGCCCTCCAATGTCTATTACCTACTCTTAGAAATACTGTATAAATTTTTTCCTTTTGTTTGTTTATTTATGTCTTTGTTTTAATCCCTGCCCTTTTGGAGGAAGGAGAATTTTGGTTGCCAGAAACTCTAGTTCTATTTTTTTGCTTGCAATACTTCAGAAGAAGACATCTGTTTTTATCATATGGTCTCACCAAATGGACTCTTAACTATTTTCTTTCTAAAAGTTTATGTCATAAAACTTTAGACACAATCAAATCAGAGGCTTTTATAGACCCAAATGAAATTAAAGCTAAAATTATCTAACAACATCCCAATTGATAGGGCATGAAAGGATTTACAGAATTAGGACAAACATTCCTAATTGGTGGGACCACACCTATGGCGCATCTTGCAAGGAGGGTACATGTGAAATATACTAGGTGTAGAATATAAATGTCTTAACACAATAACTAAGAAAACACCGTTGTAAAACACTGTTAACAAGTCTGATGGAAACATTTCAAATTGTATATAAAACCAGCACATTGTACCCCATGATTGCATTAATGTAAACAGCTATGATTTAACAAAAGAAAAAAAAAGGACAAACATTCTAAATGGACTTGTGATAGAAGGGTCACACTCAAGGGGCTACTGAGGAGAGACTTAAGGAAAATTGCTAGCCAGGTTGAAAGAAGCTTTCAGTTTGCAAATACCCAAAGACAGGGTGATCATTAGTTTACTAGGCCAGGTATAAAGATTACAAACTTTTGGTCCTGGTCCAAGAATGACACCAGCAAATGATGAAGTTTATTTTATCAGCTTTTGTGAACTGGCCTGTGTGTGTGTGTGTGTGTGTGTGTGTACTTGGGGTTATGGTAGTGTATGAGGTTTGCAAATACTGCCTCCTTCCAAATCCCATCTTGAATTGAGTTTGTATATAGTGCAATTTCATTTTTGCCATATGGATAGCGCATATTTTGTACTATTTATTTAATATTTCCACCTTTCCTGAATGATCTGTTCTGTCACCTCTGGTATAATTAATGTATCCTATCTGCAAGGATCTAATGCAATTTAAACGAAAATCCCAAATATGATAGTGTCTAGTTATTTTTTTCCTTGCACTGGTTGTCTGTCTATAACCCATAACGCCTTTGTTATTATAATGTTCTATATTGAAGAACAAATCCATTTAGCTTATTATTCAAACCATGGCTCTTGCCCCTTTGCCTTTTCATATAAATTTTAGATTGAGACCATCAACTTGCACAAAAACATCCTATTGAGATTTTGATTTGGATTGCACTGAAGAAGTACATTCAATTAGGGAGAACTGCATAATTCATAGCGTTGTTTTGGTAACCATGTACATGCATTTTCTACATTTAAGTTATCTTTAAGGTCTTTGTATAAAATTTTTAATTTTGGATATTCAAATTTTCCATATTTGTTTATTATTTGTGTCTTATAATTTCTATTGCTATTAGAAATCCTGTTAAAGTTATGTTTTCTAACTTAATTGCTCAGATGCAGAACTGCAATTTTCACTGTACAGTAATGTTAACCAACAACCTGTAGTCTTTATCTCTCCTTACCCCTAATAAAAGGATAATGGTTTACTTTGGATTTCCTATGTAAACAAATTTTTCCAATCCTTATGTGTTTTTCTTTCTTTTTCTTACCTTGCTGTGATGATAAACGCAGTGCTGGAAATAAAAAGGAGAATTTTACACTCTTTTAAAATTGTGATTTTATATATTGTTTTTATTGTATTTGCTGAAGTTACACTTTCTCGGGTTGAGGAGGGTCTCCATATCACTAGTTTGCAAGGAGTGGGGTTTAATTTTTACTAATGTGTTTTCTGCATCTATTGAATTGAACAAGCAATATTTACAATCTAATTTACTAATCTGGTAAACATATATATACATTTTGCCATGTTAAATCATTCTTGGATTTCTGACGTCAGTGATGTTTCACTAAGGATTTTTGCATTTTTTTTACAAGTGATTCTAGCCTGTCAAATTTTCTTTCTTGTGCTAACCTTTTGGTTTAGAACCACGGTTTTATAGTCCTTTTCATCACCACCCCAAAACAAGTAAGAATTATATTTTCTTTTATATTTTCTGGGAGAAATTGTGAAAGATTGTAAGAATCTGTCCTCTGAAATTTTGATGAAACTCATCTAAGAAACTACCATGGTTTTGTATTCCTTTATGGAAATATTTTAAATTACTAATTATATTTTTCAGTAGATGTAGACTGACTCACTGATTCAAGGTTTAGTAACTAGTATTTTTACAGGAATTAGTTCACTTTGTCTAAGTTTTTGACGTGTTACTATAATGTTCAGAATTTTCTCTTACTATGCAATATTAAGTATTTTCAGATGTATGTTTCAATTTGCATCTTGTATCTTTTTATTCTATCAATAAATTTCATTAAAGTTTATCTGAATATTAATTTTACATTTAATTTTAGTTTAATTTTATCTTGGCTCCATAATCCCATCAATTAGAAATGTACTTCTTTATTGATTTCTATTCTTATGTTTTTATTTCATTTCTTTTATTTAAATTTATTTCACTATTCTTTTCCTAAATTCTTGAATTAGATGAACATATTATAATTTCAGTCTTTTAAGGTTTTCTAACATAAGCATCCTCTCTGTGTACTTCCCTGTACTACTCAAATATTTATACACAGTATATTGTTTAAATTTCTGTTTAGGATATTCTTTTTTAGGACTATAACGTATGTGTCATACTGAGACACCATCAATTGAGTGACGCATTATCTTTCCAGAGAAGAACCTGGAAAAAGTGCTAATTACAATAAAGTTTCCAGTTTTTTAAATTTTCAAATGTATAGGTATAATTTATCTTTTTTACAATTAAAATATTAAAAATATTTCCCGTATTATGTTATTTCTTTAAAATGTGTCGAAACGAATTATGGGATAGTATAGTAATAATTTTTATAAATGTTTCATAGATGTAACAGAAGAATGTGAATTCATTAATTGCTAGGTGCAGAGTTTTTTATTTGACCGTTAGATTAAGCTTGCTAATTGTATAGTTTGATTTTTTTTGTATCTTCCTTAAATTTTTATTTGCCTATCAATGATAGATAAAAATTTATATGGAAATTTCCTTCAATGGTGGCAAATTTCTAATATTTTTCTCTAGTATTATTTCATTTATAATAAAGATATTTAATTTCATATATTATAATTTTCATATATGAAAATTTCAATAGATGTAGAATAATTATGTGAACAAGTTTAATCCCCCTTCTCTATCAAATATCCCTTTAAAATAGTAAGAGAACTTCTTCAAATTGATAAAGGGCATCTACAAAAAAAAAAAAACTATAGCTAACAATCACACTTAATTATGAAATATTAAATGATTTTCCCCTAAGACAAAGAACAGTAAAGGATGTTCACTGCAAGGATGAACCTTCTATTTAACATTTACTGCATATCCTACACAAGGCAATACAGCAAAGAAAAGAAATGAAAAACAGATTAGAAAGGAAAAAATAAGAAGAACATTTAAATAAAACTTCTAAGGAATCTATAAAAAACTTACTAAGATTAGTAAGTGAATTTGGCAAGATTAGAGGCTACACACTCAACATAAAGATAAATTATACGTACTATTTCTAAAAGAATAGCAACGGACAACTGAAAAATTAATTTTGAAAACAGTATTATCTATAAGAATTTCCAAAATCATGAAATACTTAGGAATACACTTGAGTACAAATGGGCAAACATGTAAGTCTCAAAACACGATGCTATATTAGTTTCCAAAGGCTGCAATAACAAAATACCAAAACTGAGTAGCTTAAAATAGAAACTTTGTGTCTCATAGCTCTAGACACTAGAGTCCAAAATCAAAGATTCAGCAGAGCCGTGCTTTCTCTGATGGCTTTAGGATAGCTGTTCTCAACCTGTGGGTTGCAACCCATAGGAACTGTATTAAAGGGTCGCGGCATTAGGAAGGTTGAGAACCACTGCAGGAGAAAATCCTTTCTGTCTCTTCAATTTGCTAGTAATCCTTTGGGTTCCTCTGCTTGTAGATGCATGTACAAGTCACATGGCCATCCTCTCCTTTTATGTCTTCACATTGTCTTCCTTCTGTGCATATCTGTCTCTGTGCCCAAACTTGCCCTTTTTATAACGATATCATTCTTATAGGATTAGGGTCTACCCTAATGACCTCATTTTAACTTAGTTACCTTTATAAAGACCCTAATTACAAATAAGGTCACAAGCTGAGGTACTGGGGGTCAGGAATTCAACATTTTACTTGGGAATGCAATTCAACTTAAACAACAAATTAAGGAAGATTTAAATATATGCAGAGATTTCTGTAAAATTGAAAGCTAGGGATATTGAAATAAGAGAATGCTAAGAAAATAAAAGTCATTCTAGGATTTTATCATTAGATAAACTTTCCATTAGATGTTCAAAACACCAAAACACGTTATCAATTCTTCACTGAAAGATAAGAAAGTATACTCTTATAACATGTACTTCAAAAGTAAATTATCCCAGAATGAAGCAAAAAAATGCAAGAGAAAGTGGTAAATTTCAACAAACCCTGGATAAATAAAATGGCAATAATTACAATAATTAATTTGGAGGCAAAGGTAAAATTCTGATAGTAATATGTTAGATGATAAGGAATAGAATGCAAATCAGATTGTTCAATTTGTGCATGGTTTGAGGAAAAAGAGAGATATTAATTAACATTGCTTTGTTAGATATGTCTGTTAATACATCAAAAGTAATCACTAAAAAATAGAGATTAAAAAGCAGAGTGGACAAAATGGTGATAACATGTTTCTATTTCTGTTAAAGAAAAGAATTTGATGGTAAAAACCAATGGGCCACAGCTTTTCTTTGTGGGAACATTTTTCATTATAAGTTCAACTTCTTTTTTTGTTATAAATTTATTCAGATTTTTATTTTTTTCTGAATCAGTTTCTGTAATTTGCAACTCTCCAGGAATTTTTCCCATGTCATCTATATTTAATATCATGGCATAGAGTTATTCATTGCATTCCAATGTAATTCCCCAAAGCAATCTCATAGTAATCCTTTTAATTTCTGTTAAGTTAGTCATGATTTCCAGGGCATTACAGATTTTGGTAATTTATGTTTTTTCTGTTAATTAGTCTAATTAAATGTTTGTCAATTTTGTTACTCTTTTCAAAGCATTAACTTTTAGTTTCATTGATACTTTTCTGTTGTGTTCTGGCCTTCTATATTTTTCTCCTCCAATTTTTATTATTTTGTTCCTTCTGTTTGCTTTGGGTTTAGTTTGCTTTTTCAGTTTTTAGTTTTTTTAAGTGAATATTTGAGATTTGTGTTCAATTGTATTTCCTAATGGGGGCATTTATGGCTATACATTTTTCCTCAAGTACTACATTAGCTGCATGCACTTTTCTGACAGAGTTTGTGTTTGCTTTCATTCAACTGAAAATATTTTCTTATTTACCTTATATCTTACTTATCCTATAGATTATTTAGAAGGATATTTTTTAAATTTCCAAACTTGCACTTATTTCCCAATTTTTTCATAATGTTGATATCCAATTCAATTTCATTGTGGTCATTGAACACAGCTTGCACTATTCTAATTTTTTATTACACCATGACTTTTCTTCCCCTAACATATTCTCTTGGGAATATTCCATAAACTCTTTATCCTTGCTGATTTTCTGTATAGTTCAAAGCCAAGTGAAATGTTAAAGTGTTCAACCTTGTTGTTGAATTTACACCTCTCCCTTAAATGTTGTCTCATGAGTTTTAGGGCTCAAGTTGTTAATTAAGTGTATTCATGTATATAACTGTTATACCTTCTTCATGAATTTTATAATGAAAAAGGTCCTTTTCTTATTAATAACATATTTGCCTTATAGACTGTTTGTCTAAGAGTAGACCTACTGCAGTTCATTTGGTTAATGTTTGCACAGATGTCATTTTCCATGTCTTTACCTTTTTTGACATGTTTTTACTTTCAAACTATTTGTCCTTGACTTTAAAGTATGTCTTCTCAACGACATCCATATAATTGGAGTTTCTTTCTTTTTTAAACCATTCTGTTTTTTTTGTAAATTCTTGTTTGAAGGTCTGAGATATCTAAATGATTAGAATTGCTATGCTATGATATTCAATTTACCTCTTTGTTACTATTATCATGAAATAATTCCCTTTATCCCTCTAATCCCTGGCAATATTTTCTCTACTAAAATCTAATTTGTCTGAGTTTAATATATGTATGCGAGACATCTTTTTGATTAGTGTTAGTATAACATTTCTTTTCCAACCTTTTACTTTAAAACACTTCATGTTTTAAAGCAGGACATAGCTGGTTTTTAATTTTTTTATAAAATATAATCTGACAATGTCTGCATTAACTGTTGTATTCTATTTGCATTTAATATGACCATTCACTTGGTTGGTTTGCATCTATCATCTATTTATTTTCTCTTTTTTTTTTTTGAGACAGAGCCTCAAGCTGTCACCCTGGATAGAGTGCTGTGGCATCATAGCTCACAGCAACCTCCAATTCCTGGGCTCAAGCGAGTCTCTTGCCTCCGCCTCCCAAGTAGCTGGGACTACAGGTGCCCGCCACAATGCCTGGCCACTTTTTGGTTGCAGCCGTCATTGTTGATTGGCGGACCGGGCTGGATTCGAACCCGCCAGCTCAGGTGTACGTGGCTGGCGCCAAGCCTATTTATTTTCTCTTTATCCTACCTGTCCTGAGTTCCATTGTTATTATTTTCTGTCTTCTTTGAGATGAAATGGACATCTTTAATGTTCCTTTGTATCTTTTCTATTGGCTTATAAACTATAATTCTTTGGGCCCCTTTTTAGGATTTATAGATCCATCTTTAACTTATTACAACTTATTTCAAATGACATGATATTATTTACCAAACAGAGTGGTACCCCCTTACCTGTGAGGAATACATTCCAAAACACCCACTGGATGCCTGAAACTGTAGATACTATATACTCTATATACTCTATGTTTTTCTTATACATACATACCTATAAAAATGCTTAATTTATAAATTAGACACAGTTAAGAGATTAACATTAAATAATAGTAGAACAATAATAACAATGTACTTTAATAAAAGTTATTTAAACAACATATATTTGGGTAAAATAATATTCTAAAACTATGGTGATAGTTGTGCAACTCTGAATATACTGTTGGAAAAGCCACTGAATTATATACTTTAAATTGGTGGATTATATAATATTTGCATTAAATCTGAATAAAGCTAAAATAAATCAATAAAAAATACTTTTTATTTCTACAATTTTCAATTTAATATTTTCACATCAGGATGGATGGATGACCGCAAGTAACTGAAACCACAGAAAGCAAAACCACAAATAAGTGGAATTACTGTAGTATAAAACATTACAGTCATACACTTCCATTTATTCTCTCAATTGTTGTGCTATTGTTGTCATATATTTTACTTATTTGTATATTGCAAACCCTATACTATACTGCTTCTAGTCAGTCACATTTTAAGGTATTTAACCAATGACAAAAACTCTCGGATATTTACAATGTAGTTATTGTTTCTGGTGATCTTCATTCCTTTATATAGAGACCTACATTCTATGTTTCCATCTGGCAACAATATTCTGCCTAAAGGACTTTATCATTTGTTGTAATGTATTTTCCTTGTGATAAGTTTTTTTAAAAAGTTATATGTTTATAATAAGTTTTTTTTTGTTTTGTTTTGTTTGAGACAGAGTCTCACTTTATTGTCCTCTCACTTTATTGCCACTTTGGAGTGCCATGGCATCACAGCTCACAGCAACCTCTAACTCCTGGGCTTAGGCGATTCTCTTGTCTCAGCCTCCCGAGTAGCTGGGACTACAGGCGCCTGCCACGATGCCCGGCTATTTTTTGTTGCAGTTTGGCAGGGGCCAGGTTCTAACCCACCACCCTCGGTAGATGGGGCCAGTGCCCTACCCAAGGAGCCACAGGCACTGCCCTATAATAAGTCTTTATTTAGCTTACTTTTGAAGTCTGAGTATAGAATTCAAAACTGACATTTTTCTTCCTAAAGTATTTGCGTTGTTTCCACTGAAAAACCTTTGTGGTCATCATTATCTTTGTTCCTTAGTAATGAATGGAGTCTATTTTTTTCCAGATGCTTTGAAAATTTACTGTTTATTATTCTAAATGTAGAAATAACACTGTCTATCATGATGTACTTTAGTATAGTGTTATTTAGGTTTCTTGTTCTTGGAATTCAATGCACTTCCTGGATACATGAGATTATAGTTTTCATCAAATATGGACAATTTTCAGCCATTATTTCTGCAAAATTTTTGTCCTCTAACTTCTCCTCCAGCAGCAACTTAGATTAGCTATATATTAGGCAGCTTCAAGTTGTCAATAAAGATACTGTCAAATTTTTATATTCTTTTTTATTTATGTCCACTTTGGTTAGTTTATATTGCTATATCTTCAACATCGCTAATGTTTTTCTCTACAATGTCTATTTTCCTTAATCCCATTACACAGATCTTTATTTCCGACATTATAGTTTTCATTTCTAGAAGTTCTGTTTGGATCATTTTATATCTTCCATGTCTCCACTTAATATTTTGAAGATTAGAAAACATTCCAAATAACTGTTTAATATCCCGTCTACTAACTATAACATCTATGCAACCTCTTGTTTCGTTTTGATTGAATTGTCTTTTTTTTTTTTTTTTGCCTTATTTGGAGATTGATAATTTTTTCTTAGATGCCAGTCATAATGAATTTCACATTGTTTTATGTTGGGTGTTTGTGAATTCCTATAAATATTTTCAAAATTTGTTCTGCATGCAGTTGTACTACTTAGAATCACTTTGACACTTTCAATTTTTGCTTTGAAGACTTTTCATATGGTATAGTGTTCAGTCCTGGACTACTTATTTCTCACTACTGAGGCCAGACACTTCTGGGTACTCAACTCAATGTCCTCTGAAACTTGACATTTTCTAGTTCCATTGAAGAGAAGTGGCACTATATTTTCAGACACCTCTATTCCTTTGGGGTATCTTTTTGTTTTGTTTGTTTGTTTAACTTAGCATTGGGTAAATCCTTACATTTATGTGCTGATGAATACTTAACTAAGTACTTGAGGACCCTCTGCAGATCTTGGGTGTACTTTAGTACTCTTTTCTGTGAACTAATGGTACTTTGGTCTCCCCCAAACTCTCAGGTCCATCTTAACTTAAGGAGGCCATAGGCTCCATCTGGGTTCCTCGTGTTGTGGACAGGAAATTTTGTTAAAGTGATAGGCTAAGACAACTTGACAGTTCAACTCTTTTGTTTCCCTTAGCCTAATTGCTTTAACTTCTTGATGTTCAGCAGTATTTAAACAATTGTCTGATATATTTTGTCCATTTTTGCTGTTCCTTGAGGTGGGAAGGTAAATCCATATTGGCAGTAAACAGTAGCCTTCCCTCGCTAGATTTGAAACTTTAGTGTGCCACTTCTGATATTTTTGATAATTACTTCTGAATCATTCCCAAACAGAGTTTTTAAAAAAATATAAATAAATTAAGCTAAGCACATTTTAAAGTATTTTCCAAGTAAAATTGTTAAAAAAACAAGGGAAGTCTAGTGACCACTTACAAATTTTGACATTTAGAACATTTTGACTTGTATTCTGTAAAGTTAAAAGTCATAATATAGTGTAGAACTAACACTGTCTATTCAGTTTGCCTTGAGAGATACCACAAAAAAGCTATGACGAGAAAGTAAATATTGTACTTTTAATTATGTTTTAATTCACTGTGTTTGGTTTTTGAGAACTAATCCCACATACCTCACATAAGTACAAAAAATTGTAAATTGATATAGGTAGGTAGGTAAGATGGTAAATTAGAAGCAGCCTACAGGCACTGCCCTCAAGGAGAAGACTGAATCATTACAGGTGCTTCACCTACAGATGGGCCTTCTTGAAAAAACATTGTGAGTGATCCAAGAAGTGATGGAGGATGTTCAGAGTTAAGGAGAAGGTGACAGTGATTCACTTGGCATGACTGGAGGCATGCACAAGTGGAGAAGGACAGGAAGAGAGAACCCTGGAGCACTGCACTCCCACTGGCACTGCAGCCAGTGCACACACCACCACAGACTGAGGACAGATCAGGGAGCCTCTTAGATTCTACATAACGACATTACAACACAGAGTGAGGCACAGCAGGAACCTAGGGGCTCCTATTCCAAGATTAATGCAACTGACACCATCTGAACTCTCGGGTCCAGAGCATCAGGTCTGCACAGGGCTCAGCTTTGGGCAGGCTACCTCCACATCATCCCAGCTGGCCTGTAGGGAGCAAGAAGAGTAGATGCTTTCGAGGCCTCAGGATGAAAAGCTGAGCACCCCTCTTCTATTGGGAATCTAAGCAGATAGAGCATCACAGATGCAACCTGAGAAGCCTTACAGCAGCTCCCTTTACTGGACCTGGGCAGGGGTAGATCCCTAAAGGCTCTACCCTTAGCTCCACAGCTTCACCCCTGCAATCCCAAGCTACTACATGGGGCCAGGCAGCTTTGCACCCAAGGAACCATCATCATCACCAGGTCACATGGCTCTGCCCTAGGTTTTGGCATTACCATCAGGTTTGTGTCCCAGCTCCCAGGTTCCCCTAGTGTTGATGGGCACTACAGCTGCAGCTTCAAGGCTTCAGCATCATCACTGTTCCTATAGCTTTGGCCCTAAAGTCCAGTCCTGCCCCCAAGACTCCTCCACTACTGTAAGGCCCTGTGGCACCATACCTGAGGCTCCAGGGCTGCTACTGGGTCTTGCTGCCTCTCCCCCAAAGCTCCAGCACTGCTTCTGGGACCAGTAGCCCCACCCATGGCTCCATCTGGCTGCCTGGCAGTAACTGTCACCACATTTCAATACTCTGCTAGCTACACAATAGCCACAAGCTGCCATTGTACCTGGAAGTAGTTTGAGCATAGCCTCCAGCCCTGACACCCATGACCACTCTCCAGATAGCCTCTGCCAGCTTCCACTGCCACCACCACAGGGAGATGAGGAAGAGCAATCTCCTGCAACGTCAGCTTCTATAGAGAGGGACTTGCCCAGTCCCCAACCTACATTTCCAACCATGGTCTGGGGAACAAATAGCCATTCTGCACAAAGATCATACACCATCAGCTTGAACTGTGATAAGCACTGGAGAACAAGATAACACAGATAAGCTGTAATAGAGAAGCTCAGAGACTATGACCCTCTCTTACAAGGTCAATCTTCAGGAATAGGTCACGAAACTACCATCTAGGGACCTCTCGGTCTCCTCACTAAGTAGTAGAGTTCCCAGTAAAAGACAGTAGGTGCACTACAAACCAATCTACACAGTGCTTTCAAACAAGAAGAAACCAGCAAAAGAACTCTGACAACATGAAAAAGCAAACTTATTATAATGACTCCCCAGGGCCTAGCAATGGATTTACAGCAAGAGATCCCATCCACATGAAAATTGTCAAAATGTCAGAAATGGAATTTAGAATATCAATGGAAAATAAGGTAAATGAGATTGAAAAGAAAGTTGACAATCTACACAAAGAAACCAAACTGATATGAGTGAATAAAAGAGAAAAAATTGCTAAATAACTAGACAACGTAAGAAAGGATATAACAGAATTTAAAGAAATAAAGAATCATATAGATAATTTTAAAAATACAGCAGAAAGCTACAGCAACAGACTAAACCTAGCAAAAGAAAGTTCAGAGCTTGAAGACAAGTAAACAAGTTAGTCAAAGATACAGTTTTTAAAAAGGAAAAAAGAGGCTCAGTGCCTGTGGCTCAACGGGCTAAGGTGCCAGCCACGTACACCTGAGCTGGCAGGTTGGAATCCAGCCCAGGCCCGCCAAACAACAATGACGGCTGCAACCAAAAAATGGCCAGGCATTGTAGTGGGTGCCTGTAGTCCCAGCTACTTGGGAGGCGGAGGCAAGAGACTCGCTTGAGCCCAGGAATTGGAGGTTGCTGTGAGCTGTAATGCCACGTCACTCTACCCAGGGTGTCAGTTTGAGGCTCTGTCTCAGAAAAAAAAAAAAAAAAAGTAAAAAAGAATGAAAAATCACTCAGAGAAATATGGGACTGTGTTAAGCAAACCAATTTACGAATTACAGCTATCCCTGAGGGAGAAGAAGAAAAAGCAAAAAGTGTGGAAAACACGTTCAAGGGAATTATTGAGAAACACCTGCCTAGTATCGCCAAAGACTCATATCCAGACTCATATCCAGATATAAAATGGTCATCAAACACCAGGAAGATCATAGCAAATAGTATATTGCCAAGACACGTAGTTATCAACTTGGCCAAAGTAAAAATGAAAGAGAAAATTCTACAAACAGCAAAACGAAAGAAATAACTAACCTGCAAAAGAAAACCCTTTAGGCAAACATCAGACTTCTCAGCCTAGAGTTTGAAAGCCAAAACAGAACACATGGCTATTAAGAATATTTTGTATTGGCCAGGCACAGTGGCTCACACCTATAATCTTAGCACTCTAGGAGGCCAAGGTGGGTGGGCTGCTTGAACTCAGGAATTCAAGATCAGCAAGAGGGAGACCCCCATCTCTACTAAAAATAAAAAAAAACTAGCTAGGGGTTGTGGCAGGCATCTGTAGTCCCAGCCACTTGGAAGGGTAAGACAAGACAGAGTTTGAGGTTACTGGGAGCTATGATGATGCCACAGTACTCTACCTAAAGCAATAGAGTGAGACTCTGTCTCCAAAAAAAAAAGAAAAAAGAAAAAATATTTTGTAACCTGCAAAACTAAGTTTCATTAAAGATAATGAAGTAAAGACTTTTGCTCTTGGATAAAACTGGAGACCATTTTCCAAAAGTACCTCAAGAATGGAAAAACAAACACCACATGTAGTCTTTTATAATTGGGAGCTAAATAATAGGCACTTGGGCACAATGAAATGTAAAGGCAATTGAAATGCAAGAGGGAGTATGTGGGGGGTGCATAGTAAAGGCCTACTTATTTGGTACAAGGAACACTATTCTGGTGATGGACAAACTAAAAGACCCCACTTAAGCAGTCTATAAGGTATTCAGTAACAAAAATATTTGTAGCACCTTAACATTTTTTAATTTTAAAAAATAAAAATTATATTTATTTAAATTCAAATGTTCTAAAATAGTGTACGCAGAGAATATACTAAAACATACCTCATGATTAGACAGTATCCTACTAAATGAGAAGATATTGCAAATATTAAGATCATAAATCACTATTTGTCACCTAATAGTTTTTAATACTGAAATAAAATAATATAAATATGAAGATATTGAAAAAGTTCTACAGGCAGAAAAGGGAAACCACTAACATATTGGTTAGGACTTTACTATATGCACAACAGAAACACAAAATAACAAAACCAATTAGACCATGCTTATGAATGTATGCATTAAAACACTTCAACCTGCCAAAATTTACCTGAATTATATGAACATAAGACTTTATCAAGAAAAAAACATTAAAGTGATGTTAATAAATATATTTTAAAAACTTTACATGTAATAGGGATGCTGAAATATAATTTTTTTTTACAGTCCTGATTATATCACTTAGCATTTCAAAAGTAAAAAAAGGGCAAATTAATTCTGAAAGAATACAATAAGAAAGAAAGATATATAACACATAAATTAGTTAAAAAAAATCTAAATTATAAATTATATGAAGAGAAACTCTGACTAAATTCAAGAATTATAGTTTCAGAGAGCAAAATTAGTAAGAGAAGTACATAAAATCAAAAATTAACAATAGATTGCATTATATATTAATGTTTACCAATTCTATATTACAATATATAGATATATAAAATATCATGAAATGCAAGAGATAATTGTTAGTCAAAAATTTAAAATGCAAAAAGAAACTTGGGAATTTAAATTAAAAGAACCCTAGGAAAATATCATTCACTTTGAAACTCTAGATTTTAGGAGAAAGCATATTTTTAAATTGATTTCTTTTTAAGAGATAAAAAAAATTGAAAATTTATAGTGGAACAGTTATTTTGAAATAGTAATTTGATAAAAAATACATAAGTATAAATTTTCACAAGTACGTTAACTAGACACAAATTTGATTTTCTTGGGTATCAAGAAGAAAGTTGAAAACGTAGCCAAATATTAAAAATTGTTTTCATATTGAAGGATGGATAAATTATCATCTGAGTACACATTAGAAATTTAAAAGAATTTAAAAAAAAGAAACTTAAAAGAATATATAACTCGCATGTTTCAAAAATACCAGAGTAGTGCCATAATATCTGGAAAAATGTAAATGTTTACCCTAATGTACCTAAGTTGTTAGTAAAGAGATAATAAATCACAGGAAAATAAAACAATAGATTCATAGCCTATTATAGAAGCTTATTTTCTAGTATTCAATTATATGTATTAAAATTTGTATGGCATGATTCTGTTTTAACAAATGAGTAATCCTTTTGGCATCTCACATGATTGATCTGTACACAGTGGTAAAAATATATAAAGAGCACTGAAAGAATAAAAATTTTATTCTGGCCACCCTATAAAAGTATATTATACACATAGGTATACAACTGCAGAAATTAAGGACATAAGTATAAAAGAACATTTCTTAGGAATATAATGATAAAATTACAGAAAATAAAATAGAAAATTTTATTTTATTTTTTTACTTTTTTTTTTAAGATGGCTTTTCAGACATCAGTTCTCCCCATAAGAAAGAAACAAAGTTAGAGGAGAATAATCATAGCTGCAGTGTAGTGCTAAGGGGAGCTGGAGCTTATCCAATAGCTCAAGGCAAGAAGCTACCACAGAAAAAGAAAGAAGCAAGGAGCTAGCAAAGATAAACATTAAGGGACTTCCCATCCTTCCATCCCATGGAAATGGGATGTTGGGAGTATTAACAGCTTCCTTCTCCCTTGTGGCAGAGTGTTCAAGTTTCCAAAGTTAAGAAAAGCTCCTCTGCCTCCCAAGCCCAAGTACTAGAGTGGGAGGCAATTGGGGAATTCTTGAGGACATCATACTTGGGCTGTAAGTTTGCACAAGGTTGTTTATCTCCCACTGGACCAGAGCAGGGGTGGTGGACTCCATACAGAGTACATACCCATTGTGAGGCTTTATACTGCCCAGGAATACTCAACACATGTATCTTTACATCAGTAATCCCTAAAGACATCGTGTAGCACTTGGATTGCAACATGCACTGAGGGTGTCTAGACCCAAGGAAAGAGCATGATTCTAAGTGGTTAAGATTACTGCTCTTAAGGGAAGGGGGAATGTAGGGAACCAAGGGAGCTCCCCTTAAGACAAACAAAATCAGAGCATGAGCTGTTTTATATCCCTGAACTCCCTGCTTATAGGTAGAGAGGGACGTGGGCACTGTGCTGAGTTCTATGGGGGTGGACTATGGTTCAACCCCAGTTGCCAGGAAGTTCCACTGCTCCTGAGTGGATATGGAGAGAGGAAGACATTTCTTCCTCCCACCACTCACCCTCTGCTGGGGCTGTTCTTACAGCACTACAGGACTCAGCATGTGTCCACTGTAGACAGGCATTCTAGGGCATTTAGGGGCAACTGCATACCCATGGGAGGTGTGCTGCCCAAGTCCAGGCTTGCACAATGGAGTGGAGCCCCTTTCCGTCTCTACACAATGGCAGCCTTCCAATAGATATGATGGTGGGGACTTTCTGATCAGAATATCCTTAGATCAGGGAGATCATGACAGGGAGACAAAGAAACTTCCTGCCAACCTGTTGGAGTGAACAGAGAACTCAGTGAATTTTCCCAGGAGTACCTAGGCCATCCCATCATGGGTGGGGCTTGTGCCCACCTTTGAGATAGTCACATACATCCATCCGCATCTGCTGCACTGGTTCTTACCCATGGGTGCCACCTACTGACCGAAAGACTGAACTGTACAACCCCTTGAACAATGTATAGACAAAAGTGCCTAACACTGGGGAACAAGATAAGCTTCCTGATATTCCTACTATTGCTACAGATTTAGAAATCTAGATACAACCAGCTCACCAAACTGCTGAGAGATTCATTGCTAGCTGGAATTCACCAAAGCATATAGTTACCAAACTCTCTAAAGTCAAGGTGAAGAAAAGAAACGTTAGAGAAGAAAGAAAAAAGCATTTGACTACCTATAAAGGAAATCTCAATAGACCAGCAGCAGACATCTCAGCAAAAACTTCATAAGCCAGAAATAATTGGGATCCTATTTGTAAACTTTATAAGCAAAAACAGACAAGAATTTTGCATCCTGCTAAAAACTAAGTTTCATAAATGGAGGAGAAATACTTTTCCAGACAAGCAAACACTAGGGGAATTTGTTACCACTAGACAATCCCTATATGAAATTCTCAAGAGTTCTAAATATGAAAATGGAAGGTGGATATTAAACATATAAAAACACATTCCAGACCATAACCTGGAGAATCTTCTTAAAACGGCCACTACGGTCTTTTGTAATTGAGATCTGGAGAGAAAGGAGGAAAAAGAGAGAAAGGAACAGAAAAGAATGACAGCTCTAGTAATGGCACTCTGACAAACGAGCAACCTTCA
>CAUYRH010087344.1:0-22753 GCA_963574655.1 Perodicticus potto
CCTCCGCCTCCCAAGTAGCTGGGACTACAGGCACCCGCCACAACGCCCAGTCATTTTTTGGTTGCAGCTATCGTTGTTGTCTGGTGGGCCGGGCTGGATTCAAACCCTCCAGCTCAGGTGTACGTGGCTGACGCCTTAGCCCGTTGAGCCGCAGGCGCCAAGCCGGTCAGCACTGTCTTGAGGAGGAAGCCAATTTGAAGTTTCAGCCTCAATTTGGTTCTGCTATGAATAATAGCTGGATAGAATCAAAAGTTAAAATTTACAACCAATCTTTTCCCTTTATGTTTTCTAAGCATTTCTCCTTTATCCAACGAATTCTTCAGGTTCGATGGGAAGTGTTGTAGGTGGATTAACAGAGCTTGGAATGATGAGTTTAATTTTAGCTTCTGGTCTTATCTAAAAACCAGGTGTGCCAGGTGGTGGGGCTAGTATAATACAATAGGGATATTGTCCAGAGGGAAAAATGGACTTAGTATGTGCAGTTCCCTAAATCTCAGCTGATCCAACTCCGCAGTCTGTGGTTTTGGGAATCCTTCAATACTTCCAAGCTACTGCATCTTCACGTTCAAAGTTTCTGTGGGGAAATGAACAGGACCGGACTTCGAGAACATAGCAGATGTGGCTGCGACTTGCTATAATGCAGGGGCTTGGAAGCGGACAATGAACTTGGCAGGAGTTTCTAAAGCTACGTTTGTACCTGATTTTACATGAGCTGTGAATACCTCGTGACCAAATAAACAGCTGGAAGATATCCTAAGTAACAGGGCCAAGTTTAGTCGCAGAGTCCTGGTAACACAGAACTGGCTGAACCTCCGCCCTGCATTCCCCGGCGAGCCTTCAGGGCGACTGTGCCAGGACCCCAAACTGTCCCCGCATGAGGTCACTCTGCCCTGTCACGTGCTCGGGCCCGCGGGAGTGCCACATCGCCAGCCGCACCCCTCTACACCCACCCAGCCCACGTGACCCGTCCTACTTTCCCCGGGCCTGGCCCGGCGTCTGGCTCGCGAAGCCCCGCCTCACGCTGCGCGCTCCGCCCGCGGACCTCCGCCCCGGCTGGAGCGGGGCCGCAGCCGCACGTGTTTCTTCCTACCCAATAAGGGTCGGCGCCCGGGCGCGAAGGGGCGGAGAGGAAGGGGACGACTTCGTTACGCTGCGAGAAGTGGGCGGGGTCTGCAACGTCGGACAGAACGAGGGAACGCAACGGAGGCAGGCCGGAGCCGCTGCCGTCGCCATGACCCGTGAGCGCTGAGACCCCTTTCTCTTGCCCCTTTCTTTCCGTCTGTCCTAAGCGCGAGCTCCGAAGCGGCTGCCTTGATCGCCCCTTAGCTTCCCCAGCGAGGCCCTTGTCTGGGAGCGCTCTGTAGCCACCCTGGAGCTCGCAGCCCGGAAATCGAGCCCTTTGCCTGCTGCCACTACACGAGTCCCCCCACCCTTTCCCCGTTAGGCATAGGCCCTCCCCGACCTCCCGCGGGGTTTGAAGCCCTGCGCCCCTTGTGGAGCCCCCTACTCCACAATCCAGCTCATCCACTATAGAGACCTAGCCTTCCACACACCTCCCACCACCTGTCTGGGCCCCCATACCCACCCCCAAACTCAAAGCATCCTCCCAGCGGGCTCTTCGGGACTGTTGCCCCTCCACCTGCAATTCGACCTGCCTGTGGCAGCTTCGCTCCCTCTCCTCTACCCCCAAGCAGCCTCGTTCCCAGCTAGTGTCCGGGGTTGGGGAGAAGGGTCGCCGGTATGTGGCCAAAGAGGTCCCCGGGTCTCACCTTTTACCTTCTTTTCTTAGGCGGTAACCAGCGTGAGCTCGCCCGCCAGAAGAATATGAAAAAGCAGAGCGACTCGGTTAAGGGAAAGCGCCGAGATGACGGGCTTTCTGCTGCCGCCCGCAAGCAGAGGTAGCCTCAGGGAGGGGAAGGGGTGGGGGTTAGACCAGGGGTTGTAGTAGGAAAGAGCTACTTCAGGGCTTGTGTCTGGAGGAGCTGCAGAGTGCATTCCAAATTGTTAGCTTACAGTCTTGCAGGAAGGGACTGGGAAGGGTGCCTGCCCTCAGTTGATTTCCGAGTGCCCCTGGGTCTGACCTTAAGGGGAAGGGCAGGGAGCTTCACGTTTCAAATACACTTGTGGTTTTGACAGCCCAGTACTTTTGGCCCTCCTTGCTGTTCGATTCTCCTCCTTTCTCCCAACCTTCTCGTTAGAACTGCTGGGTGTGGTACTACTCAGCACAGTATAGAGAGCCTTGGGCCTGTGTGGCCAGACTTCTGACCCCTTGGGCAACAGCCAGATGGAGACTGATTGCCTTTTGAGCCTCAGCTCTTTTCCTCTTGTTCTCCTAGGGTGGGAATATAGCAGCCACACGCTGAACTTTGTCCCATCCATTTCCATCTTATCCTCTGTGCCCTTCATCCCCTGCATCTTGTCCTTTTTGCCCTCTGGTACCTCCCAGTGCCCCATCATCTCTACCCCCAGGGACTCGGAGATCATGCAGCAGAAGCAGAAAAAGGCAAACGAGAAGAAGGAGGAACCCAAGTAGCTTTGTGGCTTCGTGTCCAACCCTCTTGCCCTTCGCCTGTGTGCCTGGAGCCAGTCCCACCACGCTCGTGTTTCCTCCTGTAGTGCTCACAGGTCCCAGCACCGATGGCATTCCCTTTGCCCTGAGTCTGCAGCGGGTCCCTTTCGTGCTTCCTTCCCCTCAGGTAGCCTCTCTCCCCCTGGACCACTCCTGGGGGTGAGGGGGTTACCCCTTCCCAGTGTTTTTTATTCCTGTGGGGCTCACCCCAAAGTATTAAAAGTAGCTTTGTAATTCCTTGAGCGCCTGGTCTGAATGGGGATTTGGGGGGATGGGGATGGAGGAATGACTGCCCTTTCCCACCAAAAGGGAGAGCTCTTTAGACTCCTAAGAGATTGTGGAAATGTAGACTTAGAGAGTGAAACATCACAGAAATCTTTTATTATATAATGACAGACAGGTACTCCAGATATGTGGTAGAGGAATTCTCTAAGAATCATAGAGACTTCTTTTCTGTGATTTTTGTTCCTCACCCAGACCTTGAACACCATCCCAAGGATAGAGTTGAGGGTCTAAGAGGGAGGGCTCCAAGACATAAGTTTATGGCTCTCTTCCTCATTCTTGCTTAGTTTATTCCTCTGCTTGAAAGCTGACCAAAAAATCCTGCTGCTCACCAACTTCCCGTGGTCAGCTGCTCTCAAGTGTTCACATTCTCTTGCGTCATTCCTTGTGGAATGAGGGTAGTTTTTGTCTCCCTGTTTCCTTTGACCTCAAGATCAGGATTAAAACCTGTGGTAGCCTCGGTGCTCCTTTCTTCCTATACCCTGGTTTGTTCTGTGGTTCTGGGCTTCTTATATGCCTGTGCCCAGGGCTGAACTGTGTATTTTCTTTTTATTTCCAAGGGTAGAGCCAAGTCTTCAGTCCCTGGTCTTTCCCTGCCCCCACCTCCAGCTCAAGAGCCAGGAAAGGGCTGGTGCCACACTGTCTGCTGGAATCAGCAGTGGTTCCTGAGTTGCTGATTTGTAAGTTAGTCTCTTGAGCTGGGATGAAGACATGACAGTAGCTCCAGTCAATCAGATCCTCTGCCCAGGACATTAGGATGTATATGACCACTTCTTCCAGTTCAGACATAGTATTGACTTCAGCCTGAAGGGAGGAAAAACTCCCTATTGTGTCCTTGAGGTACTGAGCAGGGCTGGACAGCTCCTCTTAGACATAACAAGGCGTACAACCTCAGGGAAACCCCAGTTAGCTACAAGGACCTAGACTGGAGACAGTTTGTTATCTCACGATACTGATGCGATGACAGTGTCGCCTAAAAATAGGGGGTTGAGGATCCTGGGTGGAAGAACAACAGAATGGTGCCAGTAGCAACCCCAGATAGAGCAGTACGCAGGCCCAGCAGGAGGCAACCTTGACCCAGAAGGTAGCCCAGCTACCTTTGGTGAAAGTCTTTTCCAGTTCTGCTTCCTCATAGCTGTGGAACCAAAGGCTCTAGTTAGATAACCTGCAAGGCCTTAGTATTTAGACTTGTTCTACCTCCCTACAAAAGATTATGGCAGATCCATTTTACCTGGAATGGCCTTGAATTGTTTTTCCCCTAAAATATGTATGTATTCAAAAGTATCTCAGACCCACCTCCATCCTACCTGAACCAGTTGGTAAGGGTAACCATGACATAAAGTGAGGCAAGGAAAAAGACGAAGTGGAAGGCAGAATAGCTGTAGGAAAGATGCTGGGCTTGCCCTGGAGGAGCTGGAGGGGTCTCTTGGTCAACTGGCTGGGCAGTTCCAGGTCCTGGAGAGATGGAAGAGCTGCTGGGAGCAGTGCTGCTGAACTCTTCCCTCCTCCCCTAGCTACTTGATGGTTCTTTGGCACTCTACCATTTCTTAAAGCTCCTCGCTTGACACTCACCTTCCTGTGCCTCCACTGTTTCAGGGCAGCAGAAACAGAGTGAGGGCTTCTGCAAAACAGGAGACAGCATGTTTTGGAATGGTTTTAAAAAGTGAGGGTGTTAATCTAGGAAACTCCCCCTAGAAAAGATCAGTTATGTAAAAAGTGGAGGCACACCTGGGTTCAAATTCTAACTCTAGAATATAAATGACTATGCGAACTTTGGTAAGATGTTTAAATTTTTGTGCCTCAATTTCTCCATTTGTAAAATGGAGCAAGTACCTACCTCACAGGGTTGTTGTGAGGATTAAATTAAATGAGATAATGTATGTAAAGTATCTAGCACAGTGCTTAGCACATTGTGGGTACTCAATAAAAGGTAATAGCTAGAATCTGAGCATTCTGGGTGGAGGTTGGTAGGGTGTGTGTGTGTCTGTGTGTTGGGGGCAGATGGGCGTTGGGGATATTGAGCTCTCAATGCTTACCTGGAACTCATAGCTGTAAACCTTAACAATCCACAAGGGTCCAAATACCTTAGCCAGGTAGGAAGCCTCATTGCTGAGAAAGAAAAGAGTTCTCAGATTGGTCTAGTCAATAATAGGGATTGTCCAGGGCATTTTCTGCTAGTTGGTCTATATTTGTGATCCCCCAGGAAGGAGGTTACTGTGTTCTCTGTGCCCTATTCCATCCCCCCTGCTCCCATCATATATCATACAGATCATCTGGCAAAGTGCTATTCTTAATGTTGCTGTGTATGGGGAACTTTTTCTAGTACTGCTCTAAAGTGTAAACCATGGTCCCAAACATCCTCCTTACACTTCCCCCCTGGACACCTTTTACGCACCAAGCAAAAAGTACACAAGCATACATGATGCCAGCACTCAACACTGCTATTGAGGTATCTGGTGCTTGGGGTTCCATTTTACTCAGGCCAGGCAGGCACAGGGTGTGATTCTGTCCTTGAAGGATTACTGGGAAGGAGCAACACAAGAGTTTGGTGTTGAGAACAAGAGCTGAGTATTTGGCAGGAACCAAAAAGGTCATAACATGGGAGTCCTGGTACTATTCCTTACCTCTCTCAGGAGGACGGCTGGACAGTGCAGAGAAGGTCAGATACATGATATAGCAGCTGATGATAGAGGCTTGTAGAAGGCCAGAGCGGGGTTTCTCTGGGGAAAAGGGTATTAATTGCTTTAGTCTATGGCAGCAGTTTTCAGCCTGTGGGTTGTGACCCACAGGAACTGTAGTAAAGGGTCATGACATTAGGAAGGTTTGAGAACCACTGGTCTACAGGGTGGTTGTTTTCCTCCACTCCTACCCCCACCTGCTTTTCTGTCTCCCTAGCCCTTGGGGAAACAGATTCTTATCAGATAATTTGAGATAAATGAAATTTGCTACACTATAGGACCCTAAATCTGTAGTATTTTAGGGCAAGTACCCACTGAGTTGGATGCAAGGAGCGATGGAGAGGAAGGAGATGAGGCCACAGAAGCAAAGGTGCAGACTAATCAGAATCTTGTTGAGCAGGCAGCCAGCAGGGTGTGTATAGTGTTGGAACAGGAGCGCAGCTCCCAAACCTGCCATGCTGTAGAATCCTAGGGTGGCCAGCAGCACAGCTAGGAACCAGTTGCAGTCTTGGGCTGCACCTGTCTGCCTAAGGGTGGGAGGTGGGCAATAGCTTGGAGCTCCAGTTCTTTTTCACCCATTATCAACTATGAACTAATCCCCTTCTCCCAGAAGACTAGTGTCACTCCCACCCCAGTTGGCCCTCACAGTCACCAAACTCTTTGAGGTATTTATTTATTTTGAGACTGATGCCCTAGGTAGAGTGCCATGGCATCACAGTTCACAGCAACCTAAAACTTGGGCTTAAGCAATTGTCTTGCCTCAGCCTCCCAAGTAGCTGGGACTATGGGCACCTGCCATAACACCCAGCTATTTTTTTGTTGTTGTTGTCATTGTTGTTTAGCAGGTCTGGGCTGGGTTTGAACCTGCCAACCAGGGTGTATGTGACTGATGCCATAACCACTGAGATCCGGGTGCTGCCTCTTTGAGCTTTTTTATTCTCTTGCTTCAGCCTCCCAAGTAGCGGGGACTAAGGGCGCCCGCCACAAAGGCTGGCTATTTTTTATTTTTGGTTGTAGTTGTCATTGTTTGGCAGGCCTGGGCTGGGTTCCAACCCACCAGCTATGGTGTATGTGGCTGGCGCCTTAGCCGCTAAGCTACAGGCAGCGAGCTTCTTTGAGCTTTTTGATACTGTTATGGGAAGCTATAACAGTTCCCCTGTTATAGCCTGCCATTCCCCTTGCCCAGCCCTTCTTCATCTAGTAATCCCCAAACACCTTCCCCAGGAAGAGCCTTTGAGGTTATGTGACCCTTACCAGTTCTTGTTCCAGGAATGGGCAAAGGCTGTGATAAGCACCAACTGCAGTAGGATGAATGTGAACCCTCCACAGATGCCAATATAATGCCAGGCTGCAAGATGGACACCAGTGGAGAAATGTCAAATTATTACTTCTTACCCATTTTGTGTCTTAGAATAACAGCCTACTGGGGCAGTGCCTGTGGCTCAAGAAGTAGGGCACTGGCCCTTGTACCGGAGGTGGTGGATTCAAACCTGGCCCCGGCCAAAAAAAAACCCCCCAAAACAGCCTACTTCTGATCAGGATTGTGAGAGAGTACCTGGGAAGAGATGCTCATCAGGGATGCAGAAGGCAATAGCACAAAGACTCAACAGCAACAGCAGCTTGAGGAGCCAGAAGCTGGTTAGGGAGAGAGAAAACCACACTCAGAAGAAAAGGCCAAGGAGAATGAAGAGTGAATATGTGAGAGCAAAAGAAAGCAAAAATAATCAGAGAAAGGGTAGAGAAGAGACAAAGTATAGCAATGTAGGAATCAGTCCCAAGTGAGAAGGGACTGAGATAGGCCTGTTTACCCTATTCCAAATTCTTAAATATTTTGAGATAGGGGTTCCAGTATATTGCCTAGGTTGGTTTCAAATTCTTGCTTAAGTGATTCTCCTGCTTCAGTATCCTGGAGTAGCTGGGACTACAGGCATGTCTCACTGTACCTGGCTAACTTGTTTCAAATTCTAGCCTAAGGAAACTATACCTGGGCAATGTTCACAAAAGGTTTATAATAATCGCGCTTTTATCTCCATTTTAGACTAGAAGCTCATAGTGGGTAAGTGTCTAGCTCATGGTCACACAGCAAGTGTGACAGAAACATGTAAAATGGTTTTCTTTCTTTAAACAATTTTTTATTTAAGACAGAGTCTCACTGTTTCCCTAGGTAGAGTGCTATGTCATAACTCACAGCAATCTCAAACTCTCAGGCTTGAGCAATCCTGTTGCCTCAGCTTCCTGAGTAGTTGGGACTACAGGTGTGCACTAATATGCCTGGCTACTTTTTCTGTTTTTAGTAGAGATGGGGTCTTGCTCTTGCTCAGGCTGGTCATGAACCCCTTGAGCTCAAACAATCCACTCGCCTCAGACTGTCAGAGTGCTAGGATTACAGGCATGAACCACCGTCCCCAGGCAAAAACCTGTTTTCTTTTTACAGTGCTACTGGTTTGTCCTAGAATTTCCTTTACTCAGTTGGTGTCTGATTTCCTCCTCCATCCCATCCCTACCCAAGAATACATACAAACCTATTATGCAGCTGTGCCCTTGGGCTGCTGGGAGAGTGAAGGTGGACTAGCAGCACAGCTTGCAACAGGTGGAAGGTGGCAGTTCCTGCACATACTCGGTACACGGCTCCAGAGCCACTGAGCACTGGACAGGCAGAGTGGCCAAACAGGTGGACACACAACCCTGAGGGCATCTGGATCTAGAGGGAGTGTGTGAGAAAAGGCAGGGCGAATCATAATGCACAGGGAGGTTACCTACTTCTCACTGGTATGTCCACTCATTTGTCTCCTGCCCTCAACCCAAATCTTTATCTCAGGGTTTCCTTTTATCTTTAATTGCTTTGCAACCCAACCCCTTCCCACTTACCCCATGTGTCTTGCCCCAGACCCTTTCCACTACTGTCCTTGACAGCAGGAGGCAGCAGACTACTGAGGCTCCCACGTGGAGGAAGATGTAGAACAGGCGGCTACAAGTAGATTCTGTGAGAGAGGGCCACCTAGAGTGGCAGCAACTGGTACAAGGAACAGGCCCACAGCAAGACACCTGCGGGTGGAGCAGATGCAAGGCAGCAAGGAGGAACGTGTTATGTGTGAAGCTAACCTATGAGGTTGAATTCCAGAATTTACCCTTCCTTTTCTCTCTCTCTTACTCAGTAATTGTCAGAATGTCTGGTTCCATTTCAGGCAGGTTCACAGACTAAGGATTGTTTTCCACTGACAACTAGGAGGGCTTTTATTACAAGCAGGTTTGAGCTATTTGACCTTTCCCTACCTAGCCCTAAACATCTGAGGCTGGGAACCTGAGAGATTCGCCAATTGCTGAGGCAAAGAATCAGAGGACATTAATGGAGAAAAGAAGGTCCATCATCTTTATTGGCCTCTGCAGTTTTTCCTTTTCAGTTTTGGCCACCTTATTCTTCCGACTTTTCGGGTAGCCCTTGCTTAAAGTTCCTTTCAAGCCTTTCTGCTGAAGCACGCACTCACCTGATAGAAGGGGGGTCTCACTATATCACTGCTTATCCCGTTGTGCTGCTGTGCCAGGTCTAGGGAGGTGCTGGGGCCTGTGACGGTCTTTGCATCCACCATCTTTGTCCCAGGGATTAGCTCAGGGCCACAAGGTGGAAGGTAGATGAGAAAGCAGCATCTTTTGTTCTTAGCCCGTTGGTTTTACCCTTTGCTGGGGCTGCGCACCCAGTCTAGGGGACAGTGAGAACATCAGGATCTCCTGGGGTCTTCAGGATGTGGTAAATGCAATCGCCAGTGTAGGTGTTTTCTCCTCAGGGCCTCAGGATGTTTTCTACAGATTAGGGGGCAGTTTGCATATCTAGGTAAGCGTTCTTAATTGGTTTAGAATTAGACGTCATCCATCCCGGTTGAACAGAATTCTTGGCGGGGGCGGTATTTGGTGGGGGATTGTTACTACGTGAGGAATAGGCAATGTGGTGTACTGACAGGTTAAGTGTGAGTGAGGGCCCTGCCAAAAATGCTGCACAAGCCCGAAAAGAGTCTGATAGGCAATGCCTCCCCAGCTGAAGCTTCTAGAACCGGAGCACAAGGAAGGTGTGGTCCAAGGCTGGCCCCGCCTCCTGTGCGGGCGGAAGTTGTGGGCCAATTGCCGGAAGTCGTCACGAGGCGGTGCTTGCACGGAGCGGGGAATCGGCATGGCGACCGAAGGCGATGTGGAGCTGGAGTTGGAGACTGAGACTAGCGGCCCGGAGCGGCCCCCCGAGAAGCCTCGGAAGCATGACAGTGGTGCAGCGGACCTGGAGCGGGTCACGGACTATGCAGAGGAGAAGGAGATCCAGAGTTCCAATCTGGAAACGGTAAGATTGGCCAGGAGGGTGCCTGGGCAGGCTGAGAACAGATGGGGCTCTGAGGCTGTCGCTGGAAGCTAGATCTCCAAGACAGGATCCCAGTCCGGATCCCCATGGCAGGAGGAGGTAATAGAGTAGAGGGTATATTCAAGGGAAACAGCGGTCACCTGAGCCTTGCTGAAGAGTTTGATGGAGATTAGGTTTTAAGCGGACCTCTGCACAGAATTGAGTTAAACATGGTTCTTGATTCCTGATTAGTCATCATCGTGCTTACATACGTGAGCCGCTTGTTTTTGGCTTTTTAGATCACTGGGACTTGTCGATATCGTAGTAGTAATTAAACCTGTCTTTCCCATAGGCCATGTCCGTCATTGGGGACAGACGGTCCCGGGAACAGAAAGCCAAACAGGAGCGGTAAGTCTTCAGCTCACAGACAGCCTTAAGTTTCTCTTCACTCCGCCCTCAGACAAAAATAAAAGCCATTTTTAAGCCTTTGTGGCATTCAGCTCTGACCAATTCCTGCGCACCTAGGTTTTACAACTTTACTCTTGTGAGGGGAAAGCAGGCCTCCTGGCAGCACTTGGTCTCTGCTGCTAAGACTCCCTGAAGGTGGAAGGATTTAAGTGGGACTCGTTTTGTATTTTCACTCAGTAGTGTTTATGAAGATTCATTTGTGGCCAGGCATGGTGGCTTATGCCTATAATCCTAGCACTCTGAGAGTTGGAGGTGGGTGGATTGTTTGAGCTCAGGAGTTCCAGACCAGCCTGACCAAGAACAAGAAAGTGGTCTTTACTAAAAATAGAAAAACTAGCTGAGCATTGTGGTGCGCACCTGTGGTCCCACGTATTTGGGAGGCTGATGCATGAGGATCACTTGAGCCCTGGAGTTTGAGGTTGCTTTGAGCTGTGAGGCCAAGGCACTCTACCTAGTGTGACAGAGAGACTGTTGGAAAAAAAGGTTTGCAAGGGATAGCTGGGAAAGATCCTTCTTGGGAGTTTAAGGTGTTGACTGAAAATGAGGACTAACATGTATGTTTGCAGGGAGAAGGAACTCGCAAAAGTCACTATCAAGAAGGAAGATCTGGAGCTGATAGTGAGTAATAGTGCTTAAATAGTGTATGGGCAGGGGAGGTTTTGTTTGTTTCCTGAAACAAGTAGAGTCAGTATGTTTGACACATGGATGCCTGGGAGGAGAACTAGGAAACATGATTGATCATTTTCTGCAGATGACAGAGATGGAGATCTCTCGAGCAGCAGCAGAACGGAGCTTGCGGGAACACATGGGCAATGTGGTAGAGGCTCTTATTGCCCTAACCAACTGATGTGTGCTTTCTCAGATATACTTACTGGATTAACTTATTGCAATAAAGATTTTGTCTTTTGCAGTTTTGTCATTCTGGGTCAAATGCAGTGTTTTATTGTTTCACTGTGGGGAGTTTCTATGTTGGAGCATAACTGAGTTTAAGTGACCCCCTTCCTTCACAGTGCATCCGTATGAAGAATCATCCGTATGAAGAATCAGATGCAGATTCTAGGTGGCAGGCCTGTCTTCTTCATCTGACTAGCTCTCACTTAACATTATTCAAGGTACATGTAGAGTCTCAGTACAAAGTTACTTTACTTGATGGCTTGGGTCTTCAGGATAGCTTAAGAACATCTGAAAAGCCAGCACCTGCCTAGGAGCTAGTGTAATTTACCAGTCCAGTTCATATGTCACTTTGAGGTAGAATTTAGGTACATGTGATGAAAGCATGTAAGAATAGAAGCTATCAGAGGTCTTATTTTTAAACTTAATTGAGGGGCAAGGAAACTTTACGTAGAACTGACCTGTGAAACATTTTGATTAGCATTTGAATTCTGAACCTTAACACATTCCACATTTCATTTCCTATTCTAGACAGGTAGTTTTACTTTTAACAATTAATCAGCTTTGGCCACAGCACATCTGCTAAACTTGTTTCCTCAACTAGTGGATACAAAAGCTTGGCTTAGTACCTGCTTCAGAGTGGCAGCCATTATTCTCATTTTGACTCTAGGATAAATCTTAGATCGTATCCCATACAACAGTGACTTGTACTTAATGTCTGTATGTTTTATTACCTCATAGTAATTATTTGCACTCAAATTTTTATGCTAGGACATTAAACAGTTTGATTCTTTCAGTGGGACATTTAGAGGATATGAAAAGACCTTGTTCTTCTCATTTTTCTTTCTTTTTTTTTTATTTTGTTGTTGTTGTAGTTTGGCCAGGGCTGGGCTTGAACTCGCCACCCTGGGTATATGGGGCCAGCACCCTACTCACTGAGCCACAGGCACCACCCTTTCATTTTTTTTTAAGAGTTTTACTTTATGGCCTTCAGTAGAGTGCCATGTTGTCACAGCTCACAGCAACCTCCAACTCCTGGGCTTAGGCGATTCTCTTGCCTCAGCCTCCCGAGTAGAGAGGGAATACAGGTGCCCACCACAATGCCTGGCTATTTTTTTTTTTTTTTTTGCTTTTTGGCCGGGGCTGGGTTCAAACCCGCCACTCTTGGTATATGGGGCTGGCACCCTACCCACTGAGCCATAGGTGCCGCCCTCATCTTCTCATTTTTTAAATGCATCTGAGAAAGCAGTCTTCCCATTGGTTAAATTTTCTTTTTTTTTTTGAGACAGAGCCTCAAGCTGTCACCCTTGATAGAGTGCTATGACATCACAGCTCACAGCAACCTCCAATTCCTGGGCTCAAGTGAGTGTCCTGCCTCCACCTCCCAAGTAGCTGGGACCACAGGTGCCTGCCACAACACCCGGTCATTTTTTGGTTGCAGCTGTCATTGTTGTTTGGCGGGCCCAGGCTGGATTCGAACCCGCCAGCTCAGGTGTACGTGGTTGGCGCCTTAGCCTGTTGAGCCACAGGTGCCGAGCCGGTTAAATTTTCTTTATAACCACTGGAACTACTGGTGCTCTGCCATGTGCATGGTTACATGTACAGTAAATATTAAATGGAGCAATATATTTAACTCCAGTATAATGTCACTGCATTGCTACTCAGAGAGCACTGGTACCCTTTCTGATACATGAACTGGGCCAGAAGATACTAGTAGGTACATGAATTCAATAAGACAGATGCCCTGGTTTATGCACCAGCTTTTGTTCTGTGTATATGTACAGTTTGGAGAGCAAGGACAAGCAAACATCTCTGGGTGCTACTTAAAGCCCGTCTAGCATCTGTTTGAGATCAAAGGGGATGATCAAGATGTGAAATGCCCTCTGCCTAACAATTTCCTTCTGTACTTAACAGCTAGTTAATGCTTGTCAGCCTGGACATTTTATTTCTAGTATAAAGCTAACAATTTTCTTGGTGTGTGATTCTTTTATTTTTAATCACGCACATAAATGGATTAAAAAGTATGTTTATCTAGAAAAACTGACTTCAACCAAAAATGCAAAACAGGTTTCAGTGAGCTTTAGATTTCCTGGTATGTTACTTCTAACCCTAAGGTAGAAGTCCACTTATTTACATGCCTATATTTGTAATATAAGCTAAGTGGCTAGAAAAAACTCAGAATAGTCCCAAGTAAATATGGGAGGCCATACCAATGATAAACCTAAGATTTCTCAGAAATAGTTTTAAGTGGGAAGCCTCTAATCCTACCTGAATAGTGCTTTTCTGTGGGTTTCTCAGCATGAGTCCAAACCACAAAGCACCTTTAAAGACTGGGCTACCCAGTATCATAAACATGGCAGTAGGTCCAATAGGCTGGATACAGGGGCCTAAATAATGGCAAAAGCAAATCAAGGAATAGATGCTGAGACTTCCCCTTGTGCTCCAGAGTTGGAAGAGTAAGTAGTTGGTCCCTAGGTAGTTTTCCGCTTCTTGGCAGATGGTCGCTCAAATACATCTCGTACCCCAGCTGCCTTCTGTTTAAAGAACTTTGTGTTCTGGGCACTCTCTTGTCCCCATGCCGAGTCAAAGGAGGTGGTGTCTTGATCCACAAGGTGAGTGTATTTGGTACGACCAGATCGTCCAAAGTTCTTGACCTGAGGGAAGGACAGATGATGAGTTATACCACCAAACACACCATGCCTTAGCTAGCCCTCAGAATACTTTCTCTCTTGTTAATTATGGTTCCCCATACCTGCATGACTTTAGGAAGAATAGTTTTGTTGAAATGATCCTCCAAGGTAGGGGCACTGAAATCTCTCTTGTATACTTCTTCATCTTCATCCTATAGAAAAGAATCTTATTAGTCTTATGGTTTTATTTCCCATATATTCAAACCACACAAATTTATTAAGTTCTACAACAAAGGTTACAAAGAAGGTTTTAAGCCTTTTTCAAATGGTTACATCTAGTTGAGATGAGATTCCTTTTCCTTTATCATACTGTCTTCTTCCTAAATATAGCTATTTCTTTCTTTCTTTTTTTTTTTTAAGAGACAAGATTCTCACTTTGTCGCCCTTTGGTAGAGTGCCATGGTGTCACAGCTCACAGCAACCTCCAGCTCTTGGGCTTAGGCAATTCTCTTGCCTCAGCCTCCTGAGTAGCTGGGACTACATGGAACCCGCCACAACGCCCAGCTATTTTTTTGTTGCAGTTTGGCCGGGGTCGGGTTTGAACCTGCCACCCTCGGTATATGGCGCCAGCGCCCTACCCACTGAGCATAGGCGCTGCCCAGTATAGCTATTTCTTTAAGGTTGGCTTATTTGCTTTGCACTCAGTGTGGCTCATTTACTCATAAGACTTCAACTCTGCACGGGCCTCTCAACTCTCCAGTCCTGAATTGTTTTTACTGCCTTTTATATATCTTAGATATTTTATTGGTACTTCAAATTCACATCTAAAGTGTAAATCATTCCTTAACCTTGCCAAACCAGCTTCTTGGTTCAATTTTATTGTTAGTATGACTAATAACTCTCAATTTCTCAGATTCAAAGTATGAGTAACCTGTATACAAGGAGTTACCACATTTTATAAGCCTTCATCATCTGGATTATTAGTTTTTTCTGCCATCAGTCCTACATACTGCTACTGCATTAATGTTTCTAAAACACAACTCTAATAATGTTTGCTTTGCTCAAATAACTTCAATGGTTCTCTAATATTAAACACAACTCTTCTGTGTAGTAGTCAAGGTCAAATATTATATAGCCTTAATCTTTTTAGCTCTCCTTGCTATTTCTATTACAACTTATACTTCCTGCCTCCCTTCCTGCTGGTTTCTTCACCTGGAATGTCTAAATGAAGTCTGTACATCTTAGATAATACTTCCTTTTCATCTTCTACCAAATACAACACCTCTCTCTTCAGAACCCCCAAGGTACTTTCACTCTTTAGGAGATAGTGTCTATTTGCCTTGTCTATACTTTTATATTGTAAGTCTTCTGAGGGCAAATATATATCCTCTAGCAGTGCTAAACACTGACCTTTAAACAACAAATATACAAAAGGTTAATTACTCAGTGAAATAAAAAGTAACTAGAGAATAGTTTCAAGTTAATGTTGGTAAGATTACAATGCTATGATACAAATTATAAACACACATGCTGAAGGAATTAAAAACAGCACTAATCTTGTGTAAGAAAGGCTTCATTAAAGAGCTGAGCCCTTTAACCAAACAGTTTTGGAGTATTCTTTTCCCTTCAGCTATAGATAAGCACAATTTAAACAGACTATTTTTGCCAGATCTACTTTTTTCCTTAGGACCCAAAAGTCCCTCATTTAATCCCATACACCATTTCAATTTCATTCTCCTTGTCCAAAGAGAAGAGTCATTATTTGAGTACGTTCACCAAAGACTGACTTTCACATAAACTTTCCTTATGTATCTTAGCCACCAATGCACTGCTTTCTCTAAGGAGTTTAATTATTAAAGCTGCAGATTACTTTAAGCAAAGATACTTTATGACTTCGAAGCAGTATGAAAAGTAATTCATCATCTCCACTGATTCTAAAAATCCACATTTGCTGGAAAACTACATGATATGCAAACGTTTCTTGCTGATCAGACTAAAACTAATTTTGGAGGGCAGTAAAGAAACCACTGAAGTTTTAAAATTTTACTAACATCTGCAGTGTAGGGCAGGAATTTAAGCTGCAGTAGGGATATTCAGGGTTTGATATACAGTACTTGAAAAGCTAGTCTAGTTTCTGATACAAACTCTTACAACATTAGGAAATAATAAACCATATTAAGTTTAACACTGCTTTTGTTTTTTAGAGACAGAGTCTTACTTATCGCCCTCGGTAGAGTGCCGTGGAGTCACAGCTCACAGCAACCTCCAACCCCTGGGCTTAAGCGATTCTCTTGCTTCAGCCTCCTGAGTGGCTGGGACTACAGATGCCCAGCTATTATTTTTGTTGCAGTTTGGCTGGGCTTTAACCTGCCACCTTTAGTATATGGGGCCAGTGTCCTACCCACTGAGCCACAGGCGCCGCCCTTAACACTGCTATTTTGACCTTTTTTTACATGAAGAACAAAGACATTGGCATTCCACATAATGGTTAGATAATAAACAGTCCTTTGGCTAGGTTACTGTCAGCTCAGAATAAAGTGAACAATACTTCTGTCACCCAAATATGAATTAATATGACTATTTACAAAGCTTAGCTTTCATATAACCAAAACTTCTCAGTCAGCTAATGAAATAACATGACATCTAACTGATTTTTGGAACCCAATTAGTTCAGTATCTACATGGGTCACTATTTCTCTATTTCATTTCCTCAATTTTTCTATTACATCATTTCTTCTTTTTGAGCAGTGGAGCAAAATAGAGAATAGTCGCTACTACTTTTATAATCCAGTAGTACTTGCTTTTCTCTGGGTTTATATTCTTCAGAGGCAAAAAGCAAATGAGAAAGCTGACCACTGGTAAGTGGAAATAACATTATAGGACATTGCCTCTTTATTCCTGGAGGCAAAAAAGAAATCAAAACTTCTGAGTTATACCTACTGCCCAATTTTCTCTCTCTTTTTTTGAGACAGAGCCTCCTCAAGCTGTTTCCCTGGGTAGAATGCCATGGCATCATAGTTCACAGCAACCTCCAAATCCTGGGCTCAAACGATTCTCCCTCATCTGCCTCCCAAGTAGCTGGGACTACAGGCTCCCGCTACAACGCCTGGCTATTTTTTGGTTGCAGCCATCATTGTTGTTTGGCGGGCCTAGGCTGGATTCGAACTTGCCAGCTCAGGTGTATGTGGCTGGCGCCTTAGCCGCTTGAGCCATAGGTGCTGCTCCTTCTCACTCCCTTTTCACTTCTTACCATGAAGAAGGCACCCCGGTGGTAATATTTCTGCAAGAACTTGTATTTGCCCTTAACAGCTTTGTTGGTAATGACTTTTCCATTTGCCCGAAGTTCAGCTCGTCTCTCTTCCTCAGTCAGGTTTCTCATGCGTTCAATTTCTGCTTTCTCCTTTTCAAGCCTGTCCAGAGAACAGAATTATTAGTGTTGTTTCACCTTCAGAAAGATCTAATTATCTGAAAATGACACAATCTCATGTCATTTCAAACATTAATCACCTTCCTCAAGTGTAGTCATGGTCTGTTAGGAATCAAGATCAGAAGCTTAATAAACAAAAAGGTGACTTGGTCTTCTTTATTTTTGCTAGACCAGGTACTGCAAAGTTCCAAAAATTGATTCTAGCCTTTTTGAGATTCAGATAGAACATTACTGCTTGATTCTGCAACATTGCTGAGTTCCCTTTCTAAAAGTCTTTCTTAGCTTAAAGAAAAAATCAGAGTGAATTTAAAATAACCGTGTAAGACTTTGTTGGTATTCCATATTATAAGCCATCACAATCATGCAGGGTGGCAATTGCACACAAACTTTATGGCTACCCTGTAAGTGCTTACACATCATAAACTATGGATTGCCATCATTACTAAGGTTGCAGTGATTTTTAATCATTTTTGGGGGGGGGGAGGTTTATGTATCTTTTCTATTTATTTTTTGTTATAAATGCACAGATCATGTATACATTAATGCATTTATGGGGTACAATGTGCTGATTTCATATAGAATTAGGAGTATGGATCTCTTTTCTTTAGAAAAATGCATATATTCATATAATTTTGCATTCAAAATTTTTAAGGGTGCACGGACACTCTTACCCTGAATAAGAACCTTAGAAACTGCAGGATGAGGACAGACTTATCTATTGATTGTTTCCCTCTGTAATATGGGATTATCTTCTCATACCTAGTAATTTCCTAGAGTGGGTGGTATAGTTCAGAAATGATCCTTCTTAAATTCTTCCCTTCACAGTATGCATGTCCCTTTTTTTTTTTTTTTGAGACAGAGCCTCAAGCTGTCACCCTGGATAGAGTGCCGTGGCATCATAGCTCACAGCAACCTCCAATTCCTGGGCTCAAGCCAGTCTCTTGCCTCCACCTCCCAAGTAGCTGGGACTACAGGCGCCCGCCACAACGCCCGGCCATTTTTTGGTTGCAGCCGTCATTACTGTTTGGCGGGCCTGGGCTGGATTCGAACCCGCCAGCTCAGGTGTACATGGCTGGCGCCTTAGCCCGTTGAGCCACAGGCGCCGAGCCTGCATGTCCCTTTTTAAAAGTGTGACTTTGAAGCTCCCTCAATCCAGAGCTTGAATCTATTTCCTCACCCCCTTGAAGCTGGGTTGGCCTTGTGACTTGCTTTGACCAACATGTGGCAGAAATGATTTATAAGTTCTGGAATTTAAGCCTCAGGAGACCTGAGTTTCCACTTTTGCCCTGAGATTGTTATGTAAGGCAAGACAATCTAACCCACTGAAGAAGGCATCCTAGCTGATAACCAGCACTAACTACCAGACATGTGAGTGAAGCTCGTTTGGACTTTTTTTTTTGAGACAGAGTCTTTCTTTGTCACCCTTGGTAGAATTCTGTGGCCTCACAGCTCACAGCAACCTCAAACTCTTAGGCTGAAGAGATCCTCTGGCCTCAGCCACCCAAGCAGCTGGGACTACAGGTACCTGCCACAATGCCTGGCTATTTTTAGAGATGAAGTCTCACTTTTTTTTTTTTTTTTTTTGTAGAGACAGTCTCACTTTATCACCCTAGGTAGAGTGCTGTGGCATTACACAGCTCACAGCAACCTCCAACTGCTGGGCTTAGGCGATTCTCTTGCCTCAGCCTTCCGAGTAGCCTCCGAGTAGCCTCCTGAGTACAGGTGCCTGACACAACGCCCGGCTATTTTTCTGTTTTGCAGTTCAGCCGAGGCCGGGTTTGAATCCGCCACCTTTGGTATATGGGGCCAGTGCCCTACTTAATGAGCCACTGGCGCTGCCCTGGAGTCTCACTTTTATTCAGGCTGGTCTCAAACTCTTGAGCTCAGGCAATCCACCTACCTAGGCCTCCCAGAGTGTTAGGATTACCAGCATAAGTCACCATGCATGGACTTTTTTTTTTTAAGGCAGAGTCTGAGCTACTTGGGAGGCAGAGATAGGAGAATCGCTTGAGCCCAGGAGTTGGAGGTTGCTGTGAGCTGTGATGCTACGGCACTCTACCCAGGGTAACAGCTTGAGGCTCTGTCTCAAAAAAAAAAAAAAGTACATTTATCAAGACAGAGTCTCATTCTGCTTCAGCCTAGCTCATGGAAACATCAAACTCGGGGCCAAGTGATCCTTCTGCCTCAACCTTCTTAGTATTTGTGACTAGGCACCCACCAGAACAACTGGGTAATTTTTGTATTTTTAGTAGAGATGGGGTCTTGCTCAAGGTGGTCTCAAACTTCTGAGTTCAAGGATTCCTCTCACCTTGGCCTCCCAAGTGGAGGATTGCCTCGAAAATCCTCCCAGAGTGCTAGGATTGTAGAGCCATGAGCTACCATGCTACCATTTTTTTTTCTTTTTTTTGAGTCTTGCTTTTGTCACCAAAGTTAGAATGCAGTGGTTATGATCATAGCTCATTACAGTCTTATACTTCTGGGCTCAAGTAATCTTCCTGCTTCAGCCTACTGAGTAGCTGGGACTACAGGCGTGCACCACCACACCTAGCTCATTTTTAAATTTTTGTAGAGATAAGGTCTTGCTATGTTGCCCAGGGTGGTCACATATATTTACTTTCTATCCCAGTCAATCTCCTAGCTGGCAACTACTATATAAATGACTTCAGGTGAAATAAGAAGAAAAACTGTTCAGCCAACCTCCAAAATTGTGAGAAATGATAAACGGTTATTTTAAGCCATTCAATTTTGGGTTGAATTGTTACACAAAAAATAACTGATAATAACTTTTGTGTGTCCAATAGTAAACTAAAGAGAGCATCAGCTTTACTCTATCATGGAGACATACTGAGAAAATGTGTTTCTCTTCCTTGATTTCACTTTAACAAGTAAAACTCACATTCCAATTACGGGAAACTTCACAGCAAGAACCCTAAGGAAAGCTAGAATGAAATTTACAGTAGCAAATAGTGCTAAGCCTTAATGCTACCCTACTAGAAACCTGTTCTGTTAGCAACATTAACCAGCCTTATTCTATTACTCACGCTTCTCTGTCTTCTCTGTCCCTCTTGATTCTTTTCAGCTCTCGAACCTTCCATGCCTCATATTCCTCCTCATCATTTTCATCATCAGTATTCAGTGCATCCAGAGCAGCTAAGGACCGCTTGTTCTCCTCCAGCTCTTTCTTGGTCTCCTCTTCTACAATCTACATAGGGAGAACAATTTAGCTATTAGACTTCCTAATTGTGCTCAGACAAACCTGATTACCTCACTTCTTGCACTCCATCTTTTTTTTTAGAGACAGAGTCTCACTTTGTTGCCCTTGGTAGAGTGCCGTGGCATCACAGCTCATAGCAACCTCCAGTTCTTGGGCTTAGGTGATTCTCTTGCTTCAGCCTCCCGAGTAGCTGGGACTACAGGCGCCTGCTACAGGGCCTGGCTACTTTTTTGTTGCAGTTTGGCTGGGGCCAGGTTCGAACCTGCCACCTTTGGTTTAAGGGGCTAGTGCCCTACTCACTGAGCCACAGGCGCCGTCCTGCACTCCATCTTTGTACCAACTCCCCAGTACCTTGAGTGTGTACTTGCGCCTCTCTTCAGCCATGCGTTTTGCTTCCTGCTCCAGCTCCTTTTGTTTCAGTGCTTCAGCCTCACGTTCTTGTACTGTCACTCTGTCCTTCCTGCATCACAGAGGTCCTGTTAATTGCCCAAAGTCTTTAAGTGGAGCTCTTTGTTCCCCTAGATATATTCCCAGCCAAATCAGTCAAAGTTCAATAAGCGTTGTCTCTATTATTTGCAAAGAGTCCAAAATGGGAGTCATCAAAATTTCATTTACCTGGCTTGGCACCTGTAGCTCAGAGGCTAGGGTGCCAGCCACATACACCAGAGCTGGCGGGTTCGAACCCAGCCTGGCCTGCCAAACAACAATGACAAATGCAACCAAAAAATAGCTGGGCATTGTTGTGGGCACCTGTAGTCCAAGCTACTTGGGAGGCTGAGGCAAGAGAATTGCTTAAACCCAAGAGTTGGAGGTTGCTGTGAGCTGTGATGCTATGGCACTCTACTGAAGGAGCATAGTGAGACTCTGTCTTTAAAAAAAAAAAAAAAATTGGCTCGGCGCCTGTGGCTCAACAGCTTAGGCGCAAGCCACGTACACCTAAGCTGGTGGGTTCGAATCCAGCCTGGGCCCGCCAAACAATGACGGCTGCAACCAAAAAATAGCTGGGCGTTGTGGCCGGCGCCTGTAGTCCCAGTTACTTGGGAGGCAGAGGCAAGAGACTCGCTAGAGCCCAGGAATTGGAGGTTGCTGTGAGCTGTGATGCCACAGCACTCTATCCAGGGTGACAGCTTGAGGCTCTGTCTCAAAAAAAAAAAAAAAAAAATTGATTTACCTTTGAGAACGGCTTGGATAGCAAGGTACCTACTGGACTGTTAAGTAATAGTATTTCTAGCTGTTAGAAAAGGGATAGGGGGCGGCACCTGTAGTTCAGTTGGCAAGGGCGTTGGCCACATATACCTAGGGTGGCAGGTTCGAACCTGGCCCTGGTCTGCTAAGTAAATGACAACTGCAACCAAAGAAAAATAGCCAGATGTTGTGGTGGGCACTTGTAGTCCCAGCTACTTTGGGAGGCTGAGGCAAGAGAATTGCTTAAGCCCAAGAGTTGGAGATTGATGTGAGCTGTGTTGCCGCGGCACTCTACCCAGGGCGACAGCTTGAGACTCTGTCTCAAAAAAAAAAAAAGGAATAGGAATTTTATTTTCTTTTTTTTGAGACAGAGCCTCAAGCTATCGCCCTGGGTAGAGTGCCATGGCATCACAGCTCACAGCAACCTCCAACTCCTGGGCTCAAGCAAGTCTCCTGCCTCCACCTCCCAAGTAGCGGGGACTACAGGTGCCTGCCAAGATGTCCGGCTATTTTTTTTTTTTTTGAGACAGAGCCTCAAGTTGTCACCCTGGATAGAGTGTCATGGCATCACAGCTCACAGCAACCTCCAATTCCTGGGCTCAAGCAAGTCTCTTGCCTCCACCTCCCAAGTAGCTGGGACTACAGGCGCCTGCCACAACGCCTGGCTGTGTTTTGGTTGCAGCCCTCGTTGTCGTTTGGCGGTCCTGGGCTGGATTCGAACCCACCAGCTCAGGTGTACGTGGCTGGCGCCTTAGCCCATTGAGCCACAGGTATCGAGCCTGTCTGGCTACTTTTTGTTGCAGCTATCGTTATTTTGTGGGCATGGGCTGGATTCAAACCTGCCAGCTCATGTCTATGTGGCTGGCGCCTTAGCTGCTTGAGCCACAGGCCCCGGGCCAAGAATTTGCTTTTCAAGCTTAATTTTATGTTTAAAATATGACCTTGGCCTTCCCCCCGGCGGAAGGGACTGCATTCATTCGTTTCCTGGCCAAGGAACCCATACACCTATATATACCCTGAGGCTAGAGGCCTAGAGGAGGAGACGGGGAAAGACCGGGAGAGGAACGGAGAGAGCTTCTCTCTCCCTA
>CAUYRH010087345.1:0-36310 GCA_963574655.1 Perodicticus potto
TGGAGAAAGGGAAACAGTTTGCAGATGACTCACCATCAAGGTGGGTTTTTCCCCTTGGTTTTTACACAAAGTGAAGGAGGAGGATTTGGGAGCAGTGTTCTCCCGTTTCTCCCTGCCAAAAAGGGGGTTAGAGGAAGATGTTGGACCGTGGAAAGCTGAGCGTGGAATTCATCCAGACTCATGCAATAACTTTTTGATTTTTTTTCTAAAAGGAGACTCTTGGCAAGATGGCAGGGTAAGGAGTCTTCATTCCCAATTTCCCAGTTTAGCTGATTTGAGGGCTCCTTGTGGTGGGATCAGAAATAATCCAGAGTGTGGGAACGTGACAGTTAAAAACCCCACCTGGAGCAAATAAAAAAACATACAAAACGTACTGGTGCTTTCCTGTCTAAGTCGCCTTTTGTGTGTTCTTTTATGAGGCCCCCACCATCCACCCCTCTGTGCACAAGGCGGCTCCTGGCCCCTGGAATGTGATGTTTTTGGTCATCTCCAAAGGCTGCAGTTTTATACTGGGAGGCTGATGACACCTTTTATTATAGTTATTCTTATGGTTCTGGTTATAGTTATGTTTGTTTTAAGATTTTCTTTAAGAAAACAAAAACCCAACACCCTTCCCTTTAGGTTTCAAACCAAGGTGCGGGGAGCAGGGTGCTTCTAAGTTAGCTGTGGCTCTGGTGCCCTGGCTCCCTACCCCTTGGGCCAGGTGGGCCACTGGGCACGGTGGCAGCGGGGCGGCCAGGGAGTCCCCGAGGCCTGCCTTCCGGGCTCGCTCTTCTCTTCTACTCCCCTCCTCTTGAGTCAGGTGTGTCAGGGCTGGAGGGAGGACCGGGCAGGCTCTCTCCGTGTGTGTGTGATTGGAGTGGTGTGTATTTCTTTTCTAGTACTTGGTCTGATGATAGCTGTGCTCTTACCTCGAGTCAGCAGCACCTGGAGCCGCAAGTGCTCAGCACTTTGTCCCACTTGCTACCAAGGCAGGCAGCCTGGCGTTGGCAGTAGGAAAGGACGGCGCTGTTGGCTCCAGGGTGAGGGCCCAACGGGCAGGTGCTTGCCTGGGTAGATGGGATGTAGATATGTGGCATATAGAGATATATATTTTATAATGGGAGGGGGGATGGCACCTCCTGGGACTGGCAGAGCTGGGAGGTGTGCCAGCAAGCACACGGCCCCAAGTCCACGTCCCTAGAAAGATGGGGCCTACGGTGATAGGCGCTCTATAAATACATAGATAGGGTCATGTATAAGAAATATTATGGAGTGGGGAGTGGGGGACGCAGGCTCAGTGTGCTGAGCCTCGCTCCCCACCTCAGACGTAAGCCCCACACCAATCAATCAGTCTCACACGCATACACAGGAACATATTTCTATTCTGTACCGATGCATAACGATGCACTCGCTCACACACGCCAGGGAGCTCCCAGCGCTATTCTCCAGGGTTCTGGACTTCGTGGAGTCAGCCCGTGCAGCTATTTACCTCTGTTGCCCTGATTGCAGGTAGACTGTCAATCCCAGAAGTTGCTAGGTGCTGAAGGCAGGAAAAGGAGGAGGTTTTATTTTAGCCGGTGCTCTCCTCTAGCAGGTAGTGTTCTATCTCTTTTGCCCCTGGTGATGTCAAAAGATTCTTCTGTTAGCAACCTGTGATACTGACCTGCAACTCTAGGCACCAGTAAAGTCAGCCCTCAACTCCCCCTACCTATTCTCCCCCAGTTAAAGTCAAATTCACACCCAGGTCTGTCTGGACCAGGGAACTTCCATTGGGGAAAAAGAAAAAAAATGGGACAGTGAACCTCATCTTTTGAATAAAGCAAATTAGCAATTAGTGACAAAATCAAACCGAGGCTTTGGCCCCCTGCTCATTGCTCATGAGTAAGCTCACACAGCTGGTGGCTGTCTCCTTTTGGGGGTGCTTTGTCCTGGCCCCATCTACTTGTTTCCTTAGCAGATTTGTGTTTAAGATCATACCCAGTTACTCCCTGCTACCCCTGACATTGCGGCAGGTGGAAACTGGGCCCCCGTGGGGCTGGAGCAGCTAGGAGGAGGGGAGGCCAGTGCCCCCCAGAGTCCCTGTGCTGACTGTGGTGCTTGCCCCGCTTGCCTGTCCCCTCCTCGCTCCAGCGGTGCCACTCCAGGAGGGCTGGGGGGAGGAGGGCTGTCTCAGGCAGTCCAAGGTGCTCCCTCCCCCAATGGCCAAAGCCAAGGTCTTCCCAGCTCCCAGTGTCAGGACAGAGTCCTCATGGGCCTTCCTCTTCCAATGTTTAAGGTTCTCCCAAGCCACTGCTTAAGTGAAGGAGCTGGCCTTTGCCAGTGGCCCAAGCTCCACTTAACTGGACCTGGTGCTCCACCCAGGGGTGGCTCGCTCAGAGTACGTGCTGGACACTGGAGCCCTCATGGCTGACTGCCAGAGTACTTGCTCCTCCAGGTCCAATACTGACCAGACCCCAGAATGATCCAGACACCCCAGGGGTTATCTCTGCCCCCCAGGGACAAGTGGTAACAATCACCAGCTTTTCTTTCAGCCCAATCTGTGGGCTTGGTCTCCCGATAGAACTTGGTAGATATGTCAGGGGGCCTTAGGAATGTGCCAACTTGGTTAAGCTGGGACGTGCTTAATCCACTGCCAGGCCCAGGGTAGGGGTGGCATCAGGACAGAGATTGGGTCACCTTCCAAAGGGGAGCTGTGCTTAATAGGCTGAGGTAGGGTGGCAGGATTCAGGCAGGGGTTGTTAACACTTGCTATAGATGAAGCTGAGGTTGTAGGCATTGGAGTGGGGGAAACTAGGACCGTGTGGGAGAAATTGCTGAGTGTGTTCCCTGTGGAATTTTCTTTCCAAAGAGCAGGCCCATTTTCTTTTTGGAAATAGGGGACCTAGGAACTGAAGATGACAGGCTGTCCGCAGGTCCCAGGTGGATCATGGTGCCAAAGAGACTGTGGCATTTGCCTGGGGAAGTCATGGGTGCTAGTGCTGGGGTGTAGAGCCCTTGGCCTCTTGCCTGAGCGGGAAGCCAGTTTCCAACAGACAGCTGGTGCTACCCCCTGCTTTGTGGGGCCGACTGGCCAGGGCACGAGCAGGCAGGGGAAGGCTAGAGGGGTCTTGCAGTCTGCAGATTACGACGAGTCTGTTGCTGTCTGCTTTTCTCTAGAACCCACAGCCTTCTTGCTGTTGAATGTCCTGTTAGAAAGCAGACTTCCTAACAGAGCATCCAGGCCTCTTGGCTTTGGAAATGGGACTGGTTGGCTGGAGCAGATGTGGAGTACGGATCAGGATAGGGAGACCCCTCAGGAAGGAAGGCACAGCCAGCCAGAAGGCCGCATCTCCAGGCAGCCAACAAGGAGATGACCCATCCCCTGTAGCACCAAAAGGCAAATCTGTAATAGGAGCGAGGGAAGGACAGCTGAGCCACTTGGGAGGTGTTCTTACAGGAAAACTGCAATCACTAGTTTTCATATTTTTGATTATATAAGTATTACATAGAGTAGATTTTGGAGGCAGTTTTGAATTCCTGTTGCTGCTCTCTCTGCTTGGTGCAGAGTTGCTGCAGCTCTAAGTGTCTTTGGGAGCTGTCATTTTCAGGAGAGCTGTAAGAGCAGTGGGGTCCGGGCCGGAGGGCCTGCCTGGCACTGTGCCCTAAGGAGGGCTTGTTCTCTTTGATTTGGGCACGGCAAAGCCAAGATTCTACTGAGAGTTAAGTTTCTAGCCAGGCCCACATTTTGATCCCAGAAGTTTGTCACCAGGCGTTCTCTGGTCTGCTTGTTTCCAGCGCCAGTGACTAGAGAGAGAGAGACACTGGGGTCATCTGTCAGGAGTCCTGCCTATTTGGCAAGGAGCAGTGGAAGCCTCCCCTTCTCCCCCACAGGATGGAAAGAAAAGGTGTTCTGGAGGGGGGATCCGGAGCTAGCATGGCCCTTCCTGCTATTCCCTGCTGCCCAGGCCTTGTGCTGGTGTGAGAAGGGGCTGGGAGGAGAGGGCGTGGATTCAAGGCCAGACGCCACAGCTGTAGCATTAGCTCCAGAATCTTCACGTTTTGGTAAAAGGAAGGCCGGGTTCTTTGAGGGGCAAGGATCTTGTATCTACGTGTTTCAGACCCAGCTAAGGTGGGCCTTTGGTTGGTGACCTGTCTCTGATCCTGGGCAGTGGAGTTTTGGGGGAGGGAGAAACAATCAGGTGAAAGCAGGGAAGACAGCCACTGAAGATCATTTTGCTAGTGGTGGTTGGTGCTCACTTTTCTGCCCCGAGGCCCTTGGGCTCCTCCAACTCCAGTAACTGGAAAATTCCCGGATCTGCTCCACTTGAGGGCAGGGAGGGTGTCTCCCCTCACCCCAGCCTAGCGGCCTCCAGCCCTGTGCCTGAGGACATGAGCAGAGGTCTAAAGTATCACCCTGGTCCCATTTCACTTCACAGACCAATTCGGTTGCACAGCCCTAGAATTCAACAGACAACAAAAAATGCTGAAATTCCTTAGAATACGCAGAGGGAGGAGGTGACTCAACAAGGTGCTAAAACATTTTATTAAAAATATATATTGTTAAATTAAGTCTGCTGTCTGGACAATGACTGTTTGTTTTGTTTTCTTGTAGTGGAGTTTAAAAGAGACTATTATTTTACTCTGATATATTATTATTAAAAAGGCATTTTAACTTTGTACTTGAAAACTAAATGAGCGATTTCATGTGTTTTAGCTGAGGCATTGAAGTAGCGGGTGCTTACTTATTTGTGGGAAATCATGTATTCATACTGAAGAATAAACTCCGTAGCTGATTTGGTAATAACTTTTACTGTTACAGACGATTTCGCTTTGACCCCGGTGGCAGAGCACTTTTACTCCACATTCCACACAGCTAAATGCAGGACTTTGCAGACTCTTCCCTTCCCAGCCCCCTTCTCCTTTCTCTTAAGTTTCTCTTTTTACCTTTCTGTATTTTTTTTTTTTTTCCTTTCACCACTGTATTTTTTTAGGGTTGCTTCTCTATTTATTGACAATAATAATGTACATTTCACAGTCTGGTTCTGGGACATCCAGGGTGGGGCACATGGGAAAGGGTCCTGAGTGGCCCCCACCCTGCCCACCCGATGTCCTGCTGTATCTCTGTGTAAGTGACGCTCGTGACATAGCTGTTTATGAAATAATTAAAGAGGTCAATGCGTACAACAGATGTAGAAAGTCTGTCAGTTCCGCCTTCATCACTTTTTTTTTTTTTTTGTGCCCAGAAGAATATAATAAAGCTCCTTTCTAATGTACTTGTGCTGGAGAACACTTGAATAAATGGACTGTTTTTGTGCAAAAAGAAAAATGGAAAAAGCACCGTAATAATGTCCTTTTGTGTTGCGTCTCCTTTTCCCTGTGACCGTTCACAGCCTTCTCCAGAGGGCTTCAGTACCCAGGTGGGGAGGGTTCTGCACGCTAGCATTGGGCCCCAAACAGCTACCAGGGCTTCGTTGGAAACATCCCCTGTGCAAGTTTTAAATCATTAAGTAAGGGCTGTGGAAGAGAGTTTGGTTGACCTAAAGCCCCAAAATTAGTTATAGTGAAACAGTTGTTGGGAAAACAGATTCTGGCCTGGGCTGAGCAATGGAGGTTTTAAGACCAGAGCAGGGAGAGGGGAATGTCTGCACCTGTGTTTCGGTCAGGTGTGTCTGGAGTTTGGACCAGAAGTGCTGCTCCACACTAAACAGAGTTTTGCCAGCAAACAAAAGAGTGTCCAGAGTTGAGCAGTCAGGGTGGTAGACAGTCTGGACTGTTAAGGGACTCTGGAATCAACCAACATATAGGAAAAGTATGAATTGGTAGGACAGGCTGAGCCTGCGGGGCTGGGATTGTTCCAGGGGTCCCACGTAGCCTGTGGAAATAGCAGTGGGGAAGGCAGCTTCGGCTCAGCATAAGTGAGGTCCTTGGCCAGCAACCCAGGGTCACTGAGTGCAGTGGAGCCCTGGCTAGTTAAGGGCACTGGACAGCCATCTGGAGGAAGCACGGGTCTTTCTCCAGTCCCTAAGTCTGGGTTCCTCTTGCTGTCCAGGTGTCATGAGAATTATCTTACAGGTAGACAGTGCTTTGTGGTCTACAGAGCCCCTCACACACAGTGTCCCCTTTGTCCTCATGAGTGCTTAACATCTCCCTGTGCCCACCCATTTGAGGTGACAATCTGAATAAATGTAAGAACTGAGACCCATCTTGCCACATCTCAACTCTCAGACCTCAGGCATTCTGTGCGGTGCTGCATTGGTTTCTTCTCTTAGGGATGAGTTACTCAAGGTTCCTTTTTCTTTTTTTAAGACAGAGTCTCACTATGTCGCCCTTGGTGGAGTGCTGTAGTATCACAGCTCATAGCAACCTCAAACTCTTGGGCTTAAGCTATTCTCTTGCCTCCGTCTCCTAAGTTGCTGGGACTACGGGTGCCCATCACAACGCCCGGCTATTTTTTTGTTGTTGCAGTTGTCGTTGTTTAGCAGGCCCAGGCCAGGTTCAAACCGGCCAGCCCCGGTGTATGGAGCTGGCACCGTAACCAGTGAGCAACGCCAAGCCACAAGGTTCCTTTCTTATATAAGACTTCCGGGGAGGCCTGAGCCTTGCACCACTATATTGGCAGTGTTGAAAGAAATTATTAGGGATGTTTGAGGAAAAGGGGGAAATGCCTACCAATGGGCTTTTTTTTTTTTTTTTTTTTTTTTTGCAGTTTTTGGCCAGGGTTGGGTTTGAACCCACCACCTCCGGCATATGGGGCCAGCACCCTACCCCTTTGAGCCACAGGCACCACCCTCAATTGGCTTTTTTTAATGGGCACTTTTATTTTCCCCACCAAGTTGTAAATGTACATTAAACCTTTATCCTAGTTTTTCCTGAATAGTTTTCACTATGGATATAGAATTCTTTTTAAAAAATGGTTGTGTGGCATTTTCTTATTGGACATTTGTTTTTTTTCCTATATATATTTTAACTACAAATAGAGTATCAGTAAACGTCTTTGCTTTGGCTTTCCCCCCTATCTTTTGTATTTTTTGTTTGAAATAGGTTCCCAGAAATGAAACTTACAGGGGCAAAGTTAGAGAACATTTGGTTGGCTCCTAACACATTTGCCTGATCTCTTCTTAGTGGCGAGCAGACAGCAGCTTCAGCTCTGAGCCTGTGTAGTTCAGGAAGAAACAAGCCTGATCCTTAGTTTGACCAATTCAGAAACACACGTTCATCCCAGTGAGGAAGTAAAGGCTCAAAACTTCATTTTTGTCTTTTATTTTTGAGAAGCTAGAAATATCTAGCAGGAAGCAAAAGGTCACTGCATTGTGAGGATTTTGAAAATTACCTGAGGAATTCAGGTAAGCTGAATCATCAAGACTGGCTCCAAGGCTAAGGACACCTGGGGTGGGGGGGATGCCTGCCTTCCTACCCCAGGGTCATCAAGGTCTGGAACTTGTGGGACCATTTGGCCATTTGGCTAATAAAAACCATCCTGTGAAATTCCTGGGTTTAAACAAGTTGCCCTCTCCCCACTTTTATCCCTTGGCAGCAAGACTCTAAACCAGTGATTTTCTTTTCTTTCTTTTTTTTTTTTCCCCTATGTTGCCTTCTGTAGAGTGCTGTAGTGTCACAGCTCACAGCAACCTCCAACTCTTGGGCTTACGTGATTCTCTTGCCTCAGCCTCCCAAGTAGCTGGCACTACAGGTGCCTGCTACAATGCCCAGCTATTTTTGTTGTTGTTGTTGTTGTTGCAGTTGTCATTGTTGCTTTAGCTGGCCTGGGCTGGGTTCAAACCCACCAGCCTCGGTGTATGTGGCTGGCGCTGTAACCACAGTACTGCAGGTTCCAAGCCTAAACCAGTGATTTTCAACTGGTGTGCATTGTGCCGTGGCTCACTGGTGTATTGTAAGATGATCTTAGATGTGCCACGAAGAATTTTAAAGATCATGAATTAAATTATTTTCAAAAGAAGTTCAAAACACGGTAAGTATATTCTTTCTTTTCTGCTTTTTTTTTTTTTTTTTTTGATCAACGTAATTTAAGTATGCCTTAGAAGTTGAACTATAGGTTCAAGTGTGCCGTGAGATAAAAAAGATTGAAAAACACTGCTCCAGGCCATGGTGTCCAGATGCCCAAACCATGCTTTTCTTTAACCTAAACACAAAGCAGCCCTTATAATAATAATTATTAAACAAATATACTCAGCCATCTCTAACATTGTCTAGCCATTATACACATGAAGGTCAAAACTTTTTTCCACAATATAAAGTAATTTCTGATACCACCAAAAGCCAAAGCGGTGAGGAGATAGAAAAGAGAGCAGAGTTGGGTTTTTTGTTTGTTGGGCTGTGTGTGCGTGCGTGTGTGTGTGTGTGTGTGTGAGTGAGAGAGAGAGAGAGAGACAGGGGCTCACTCACACTGTTACCTGGACTAGAGTGTAGTAGCAGCTTCATTGCTCACTGCTCGCCTTGCTGACCCTCACCTGGGTTCGTGCCCTAAGGCTTTTGGCTCTGGTAGGATCCCTCCCTTGAAGGAGGGGGTAAGCCAGGTATAAAAACAGGGGGTGTTCTCTCCCTGGCCCAGCTTTCTGAGAAGGGGAGTTTCCTTCTCTTCTACAGTAAGCTTGGCCAAGATAAGGGATGTTTCCCTTTCCTCTTGGGTAGGCTTGGCCAAGATCAAAGCCTTTTTTGGCATGCTGGGGGCAAGAGTAAAAGATGGGCATGGCTGGCTGATAAGCATCCTTTTTGAGTACTGGTGAGATGTTGGTGAGGTGTCAATAGGCCCCCAGAAACAGGCCTCCTGTCTGCCCAGGGTCACATTCTACTGTCCCCCTCCTGAGTCAAGTTGGTGGCCAGCCTAGGTGAAAGGGGAGGGAGCAAGCTGCTGTCCTGGAGGGCCAGGCTTTGACACTACTATGCCCAGACAGGCTGTTGGCCTCGTTCCCTGCAGCTCTGAGGTGCCAAGGACCCCTGAACACCCGGAAAAAGTACATTTGGGCTCCCTACATCTGGTGGCATGTCCTTTTGTTAAGTAGAGAGCACTGGACTCAAGAGTCCACGACCTTCACTTATTGGCTCTGTGACTCTCCACTTACCTATCACTTAGCTTCGACTCACTCACTGCACGATGGGAAAACATTTCGCCTTAACCCAGTTCTCACAGAGTGGCTGTGGGAAGCCATATGAGGCAATGAAGCTGCTGGCCCACTGAGAGCCACCTCCAGAGGCCACTCTGCCGTCTCCAAGGAGTGGCCTCCCCATGGCTGGGTCTCTGAGGCCAGAGACTAAGAAATGATTTCTCTCTATCTCTCTCAGTACGTGCTTTATCTTTTTTTTTTTTTATCTAATTACTCAAGTTACACATCTCTACTGAATTAAAAAAAAAGGCATAAAGAAGAAAATAAAAGTACTGAACCACCTGGGTGGTTATGTGAGAGTATATAGTCATCAAAACTCATTTAACATAGTTGCGGATTATAGTATGTAAGTATGGCTCAATAAAGTTTTTATTTTAAAAGTTTTTATTTAGAAAACATCCACCGGTATTGACATTTTAGAATATTTACCTCCAGGCCAGATGTAGTGAGTATACCTATAGTCCCAGCTACTCAGGAGGCTGAGATGGGAGGATCACTGCTGAGTTCAAGGCTGTGTGCTATGAGGGCATCTGTCAGTGACCACTGCACTCCAGCCTGGCTGACACTGCAGAACCCTATCTTATAGTTAAAAAAAAACTTCTATATTTGTATTTATATATAGTGTACTTATATGTACTTATGTAAATATACGTGCATACATATATGTATATAAATGTAACCTGTTTATATGTGATGTGAATATGTGTGTATATACATAGATATACACTTATTTTGCATATGTGTGTATATACATAGATATACACTTATTTTGCTTTTAAATATTATAGAAAGGGACCCTGGCGTGCATGTTCTTTGCGAGCTGAGGCATCTGTAGATGAGACTGGCTCGCATCCTCCACCTTCAGGAGGCCTTACTCACGCTTCTTTATGGAACTGGGCTGTGCACACTGGACCCCACAACCATGCCAGGTGCTTCTCGGATGGGAGTCACTTGGGGAGGGGAGGCAGCCCGGCCAGTAGGAGTGGCACTCCCTAGATTTTACCAGGCCTCTCCAGTCGGCATCTCTAGGAAAGGAGGCAACAGAGGAGCAACTTTGAAATGAGAATGCCTGGGCAGACAGGAAGGATGGTGGCAGCCCGGCCAGGGTCATGAGATGTGTCAGATGGAAAGGAGAACCCTATTTGGCTGACATAAGGTGGCTTGGCAGAGATTGGGGTAACTATGAAGGGTGGAGGTGGGAGGCAGAGATGCTTGGATTGATGTGGGGGCTGATGAGAGAGAAAGGATCCCAAGAACTGCCATCTGGATGTCTGTATAGCAGGAACCACTACTGAGAAGGTCTGATAGGTAGGTGTTCTGGGTCTCCAGGTCTGGCTGTGTAGCTCAGTGGTTAAAGCACCAGACCCATGTAGCAAGGGTGGCAGGTTCAAACCTGGCCTGGGCCTGCTAAATAAATAAATAAAAAGCTAAAAAAAATTTAAACAAACAAATAAACAAAGGGCAGAGAGAAAGGACAGATCAGATCCTGGGTGGTATAGCAGGAATTCTCCTTGTTCCCAGCATGAAGATGGGGCTGGCTGGCACAATGACAGAAACTTTCTGATCACTCATCCTCCACCATTGAAACCCAGAAGGTGAATCATATTATATTCGTAATGGTGATACATTTTGAAACCATGTGCTTAACAAAAAGGAAAAGGACTCTCTCAGTTTGGAAAAATGCCAGGATTGTTCACAGAATTGAACAGACCTTACGAACCAGAGCTAATACTTGATTCAGATTCTCTCTCTCTCCTTACAGGTGGGGGAAAGATGGCCATTGACAGCCCTGAATTTACATGCTCTTAGCTTGCCCCCTCAGTGGAATTTCCACCATAGCCTTGTATCTATTCCAGAGAATAATTCTGATTGGTCCTGCTAATCCTGTACCATCTCATTATTGGGTATGCTGATTGGCCAGGCTAGAGTGATCTGGCTCAAGGGTGGGAGGCAGACTGTTACCAGAAGGAAATTGGATTGAAAGAGCCTGGTCAACTCAAAACAGCAGCAGCCAGAGATCACTACACATGGTTGTCAGGGTAAAGTAAAAAATTAAGAAGGCAGAGGCCCTGCATCAAAGAGCACACAGTCTCGTCATGGAGACAGACTTGCAAACAGCTGAAGTCAGTAGAAAGTACGAGTGGCTGGCGGTCTTCAGACTATTTGAGGCAGCTCAGCTCTTGGAAAATTTAGAGTACAAACATTGACATCGCTTCTCTGCAACTGATTAGCTTACATTTACAAGACTACAGCAGCCCGAGGACTCTGACCTAGGCATATGGATCTTAAGTGTGGTAAGAACGCAGTGTGGCAAAGCAGAAAAAGCAGACAGACTAGATAGAGTTCAAATCCTAGCTTTGTGATAATCAACTCAACCTTTTTAAAGACTCAGTTTGAGGGCAGCACCTGTGGCTCAAAGGAGTAGGGTGTCGGCCCCATATACCGGAGGTGGTGGGTTCAGCCTCGGCCCCCAGCCCCTGCAAAAAAAAAAAAAAAATTCAGTTGGTAAAATGGGTACCATTAATAGCCTCCTTCTGGCCAGCTGCTATAGCTCACACTTCTAATCCCAGCACTCTGGGAGGCCAAGGCCAGGGGATCACTTGAGGCCAGGAGTTTGAGATCAGCCTGGGCAACATAGCAAGACCCTCACTCTACTAAAAAATTGTAAAAATTAGCTGGGCATGGTGGCACACGCTTGTAGTCCTAGCTACCCCAGAAGATGAGGCGGGAGGAAGAATTTAAGGCTAGAGTGAGCCATGATTCCACCACCACACTCTAGCCTGGACAGAGAGAAAGACTTCATCTTAAAAAAAAAAAGAAAGAAAACCTCCTTTCTAGGATATGTATAGCAGGTGGCAATAGAGCTATATATGAGTCCTTAACAAATGAGATCCAACATTTTAATAGAGTGTTAGTACCCATCAGGGAAATTCCTGGAATCCCAGCCCAGCTATTTCCCCCCCCCCCGCCCTGTGGTTGTTGAGACAGAATCTCACTCTTATCTCACTCTAGTCACTCACTAGGGTGCAGTTGCATCATCATACATCATAGCTCACTATAACCTCGAACTTCTCGGCTCAAGTGATCTTCCTGCCTCAACCTCTGAAGTAGCTGGGACTACTGGCTAATTTTTTTATTCTTTTGTAGAGAAGGAGGGCTCTCTTGCTCAGGTTGGTCTCCAACTCCTGACCTCAAGCGAATCTCCCACCTCGACCTCCCAGGGTACTTAAGATTACAGGTGTGAGCCAGTGCACCTGGCCTCTCCCTCCCTATTTTCTGAGGAATACTTGCTTCCCAGAAGTCATCCCAAATGCCTTCCCCTGGGGAGAAGTAAGGAATCCCAGCCCTCAAAAGCAGGTGGGACCTCCTTGTATAGGCAGTCTATTTTAAGGACCTATTTTGGGCCGGGTCCTTCCTGCTTTTGTGTGAGCCTGCCTCGTGGCAGCTGGTGGCTGCAAGGGCCAGAAGCCCACCTAAGTCAAGGGGGACCTGGAATAACAATCAGAGCATTTCATGGAACACAGCACAGGAGTGAAGGCGGGTGCCAGAGTAAGCGAGATCTCCCAGACAGCGGCCTTTCGCGTCTTTTGTTCCTTTTGGGGCTCTGTACACTCTGCCTCTGCCCTTCTGCTTGTCTGGTTCCTTCCCTCGCCTCTGCTCTCTCATTTCTACATGCCCCCCTCTCGGCCAACGCTAAAGGTCTCATGTCTCAGCCTTCATAATCCCCCGATTCGTACCCTGGCGCTGGCTGACTTGTTTCTGACTCTGCTCAAGTTTCTGGGACAAAGACTCTGGTTGCCCGGCTTGGTTCAGGGTCACCCAAGTTCAATGAGCTGTGAAGGGGAATGGCTCATGTGTCACTGAACCTTCCAGCAGTGGGAGGAGGAAAGGCCGAGCCCTCATCCCAGGAGCTCTCAGCTGCCTGCCTGTCTGTGCTGCATCTGCAGGCTTCCTTGGGTTCCAGCCCGACTCACAGTATCTGGAGAATATTTGGTGACATGTGAACAGTATATGAAATTGAAGTTTTAGCCTCGTATTAGTTTCCTAGGCTGCTGTAACAAAGTACTACAAATTAGGTAGCTTAAAAAGCAGAAAGCTATTGCCTCACGGTTCTGGAGGCTTACAAGTTCAAAATCAAAGTCATGGCCATCTTCCCTTCATGTCTGTGTCTTCATAGAGTATTCTCCTGTTTGTGTGTGTGCACATCTAAATTTCCCTCTAATAGGGACACCAGTCATATTGGATTATGTATGGCCCACTCTAATGACCTCATCTTAACCTGATTAGACCTGCAAAGACCCTATTTCCAAGTAAGGTCACAATCACAGATACAGACCTCACCCCATCTTTTAGGTTGCAATTCAACTTATAACAAGTGGCCGTAAATAAAGTGCAATGGGAATACAGTCATACTCAGTCTGTGGCTAACTATGACCGAGACTATACACACAGTTTTAAATATTTACTATTTGACCCTTTACGGAAGAAGTTTTCCATCCTCTGCCTTAAAAAAACAGGTGGGAGTTCATAGGACAGAGAAGGCCAAGGGCATCCTAGGCTAAAGGGATAGCAAGGGTAAACACAGTGAAGGTCAGGGAAGTAGCTGGGGGACGGCAGTCCTGAAGTTCTCGTAAACAAGGCATTTCATGAGCTAGCAAAAAAGTACAAAGCATCTTAAGTTGGAACATTGTCAGAAACGTGGCCTCTGCTTTTCTCCCCAGTGCAGAGGACAGTGTGGGAACCGACACCCTTTCTTACAAGCAGTCCAGAGTACATCTGGAAGGAGAGGCCTAGGAAGGCGCCTCGGCAGGTCCCACTGGAGAGAAACCCAAGGCAGGCAAGCCAGAGGCGGCCCAGCGGGCACTGTGGTATTTGCTCCTTTCCTATCTGATTGTGTTTTCCCCCGGCTGCCCCAGGGGACTCATTTTTGAGCCTGACAGTCCAATTCTAGAGACCAGGGCTCTAGCAGCTGGAAGTGTTTAGGAAGCCTCTTGTCACGTCTCCTGCCTGGCGGAGAGATTTCCCTTTTTGGTAGAAGCTGGACTATAAGTGGTGAGGAGGCAGTGAGAGATACCCAGGGACCCCTAGAGGGTTCCTCTTCCTTAAGTTGGCCAATTGACTATGTTCAGGGCCTGCACGACTTGGCCTGAGCTTGGCAAAAATGACCTCATAGTAAGGCTGTGAGATAGAGCAGGGAGAATTATCCCCACTTGACCGCTGACAAACTGCAGCTCAGGGATGTTCCCTGATCAGCCCAGGATGGCTCAGCAAGGCCTGGCCCTGCTACTGGAGGACACTCCAGTCCTCCAACATCTCAGGCCACAGTTCCCACCTCTCTCCACTCTGCCTCTTCTCGCTCGACCTCCCCCCACCCGCCTTGTTTGGGAGACAAAGTCTCACAAACTCCTGGGTTCCAGTGATCCTCCTGCCTCAGCCTCCTGAATAGCTGGGACTACAGGCTATTTTCTATTTCTTTTTTTTAGTAGAGATGGGATCTCACTCTTGCTCAGGCAGGTCTTGAACATTCTGAGTGCAAGCAATCCTCCCACCTTGGTTTCCCAGAGTGCTAGGATTATAGGTGTGAGCCGCTGTGCCCAGCCTCAATCTTCCTCCCCTTTTAATTGATAACATAGCAACATTAAAGGGAAACATTTAAAAGAAAATATCTCAAATCCCACCATCTTAACATATTTCTATAGATACACACTTGTTCTTTAAAAGACAACTCCGATAAAATTGTAACTTACAGGTGACTCCTGTGGCTCAAAGGAGTAAGGTGCTGGCCCCATATGCCGGAGGTGGTGGGTTCAAACCCAGCCCTGGCCAAAAACTGCAAAATAAAAAAAAAAAAAAAAGAATTTAAAAAAAAATTGTAACTTACAACTGTGATAAAACTCTTTAGAATACACGTACAAGTAAAATTGGGGAAATCTGAAGATGACATCACTGGCAAAGTGTTGGTGAGGGGGTACTATAGTTCTCTAGGATGTTACCCCTGGGGGAAACTGGGCAGGGATGAGATCTCTCTCTTATTTCTTATCGTTGCATGTGAATCTATCATTATTTACACATAATTTTCAATTACAGAAAAAAAAATCTGAAAGAATTGTGATCCATTGAGCATATACCATTTCCTGTTAAGCCATTTTTCATTAAGATGACTTATAAACATTTCTTGGTGTTTCTGCAGACCTTGCAGTAATCACTTCATGACTGCTCAGCTTTCCACTCTGCCGATGTAGAATCTTTTACTTAACTGCGCTCCGTTAGTAGGGTGTTAGGTTGTTTCCAACTTTTAGCTCCTGCCAATAGGCCGTAATGAAAATGGTACGCACAGGCACTTTTATTCTTTTGAATGATTTCATTAGGATACAGTCCCAGAGAGTGGAATTACCGAGCATAAGGTTTGGGACCTTTACGACTGTCTTAGGTATTATTAATTTAACATTACAGTGTATTATTGCCCTTTCTAAGGCACAGATTGGCTTTTCCCCAAGTGAGCAAAAGTTCTCTGCGGCACTCTTCAGCATTCAGATTTGCGGGGGAGAAACAAGAAGCCCCCACCTGTTTCTGCCCACACAGCGTCACGCCTGGGATTTGAGTGGCAGAATGACAGGAGCAGCAGGGTACAGCTGTAGGAGCTGTCACAGGTCCCCCTCCCACAGGGCCTGGTGAGCAGTGCAGTGCCGGGACTTCACGGGACACAGTGGCACTGGCAACCTCCTCCCAGCAAGACAGAGCAGTGAGGCCGTGGGGCGGTGAGGGGCGGGAGGTCTCCTGAAAACAGAGTGGCCTTTGCTCACTCTTTGGCCCTCCTTTCAGAGCTACAGAAGGCCATTTCTAGAACACCCTGGACTTGGTTTAAAAGCAGTTGCCAAATCGCTGCATCCTTCGGGGAAAGCCCTGGGGGACAGACCCGGATTTCTGTGACTGCATCCCTCTCCACAGGGCCCAGCTAGAGCAGAGGACAGGATGTAGCTGGCTGTCACTGTCGTGTTGCACTGCTGCTGGGCAGACCCTGCCTGTGCTCTCTTTGTCTGCTGGTGGCATTTTGGAAGTCTTTTAACTTCTAGTTTTATTTTGTATTGTTACATTTTATTTTACTTAATCTATTTGATTAATTAAATGTTTATTATGTTAATTTATTATAATTTTAAAATCTGTTTTGTTTTGTTTTTAGAGAGACAGTCCTACCCTCACTCAGGCTGGAGTGCAGTGGCATGGTTACCGCAGCAGCTCACTGTAACCTCACCTCCTGGGCTTCATCCCTCCTCCCACCTCAGCCTCCTTGGTAGCTGGGATTGCAGGTGGATCCACCTGGCCCTCAGTTTTGTTTTGTGTTTTTCAGTTTGGATTACCAGATAAAGTACACTCAGTTCAACTTGGATTTCAGATAAGCAACAGATAATTTTTTAGTGTAATTTAGTATCCTGTGTAGGATGTCTTTTTTTGTTGTTATTGTTGCAGTTTGGCCAGGGCAGGGTTTGAACCCGCCACCCTCAGTATATAGGGCTGGCACTCTGCCCACTGAGCCTCAGGCGCCGCCCCTGGTTAGGCTGTGTTATGTCTTCAGTATTCGGTCCAGAGTTGTTTTCTTTTTTTTTTTTTCTTCAAGACAGAGTCTCACTTTGTCACCCTTGGTAGAGTGCTGTAGCATCATAGCTCACAGCAACATCAAACTCTTGGGCTTAAGTGATTCTCTTGCCTCAGACTCCAGAGTGACTGGGACTATAGGTGCTGGCCACAATGCCTGGCTATTTTTAAAGACAAAATTTTTTTTGCATTTTTTGGCCGGGGCTGGGTTTGAACCCACCACCTCCAGCATATGGGGCCAGTGCACTACTCTGTTGAGCCACAGGCGCCTCCCTAAAGACAAAATGTTGAACCTGTGAGCTCAGACAATCCACCTGCCTTGGCCTCCCAGAGTGATAGGCATCCAGAGTTTTTATTAGCCAAATCTAGTAACCCAATTCTTCACCCAACACCTTCTTTGGAAGAAATTGACTCAGAACCCTAATACCTACCTAGTGAAAGTGGGTGGTCTGTGTGAACTGGGGCAGAAACCGGGGGAGGGGGCAGGAATGAGAGTGTCTCCCAGACGGGCCACTATCCCAGCTGTGTCAGATGTGCTTGGATGGCCACATATTTCTCCACAACTCACTTATGCCCCTGTGGTCAGTTCAGGCCACTGCAGCTTGAATGATCTTAACAACAGCATCAACAACATTTTTGGTACTACTGCAAAAGTAATACACTCTCATCGTAAAATTTCAGATAGTCAAGGAGGATATTAGGTGAAAGTCAAAGACAGTCCCTTCTCCCTTGACTTCAACCTCCAGAGGCAATCAGTTTCTTCTGTACATATCCCTGCCAATTTTTTTTTTCTTCTTTCTTCTCTCTCTCTCTCTCTCTATTGCTTTCCTCTTTCTTTCTCTCTCTCTCTCTCTCAGAGAGGGTCTCACTCTGTGCCCCTGGGTAGAGTACCCTGGCATCATAGCTCACAGCAATCTCAAACTCCTTAGCTCAGGCGATCCTCTTGCCTCAGCCTTCCAAGTAGCTGGGACTACAAGGGCCTACCACGATGCATGGCCACTTGGTCTATTTAGAAGAGATGATGTCTCACTCTTGCTCAGGCTGGCCTTGAACCCCTGAGGTCAGGCAATCCACCCGCCTCGGCCTCTCAAGACTGTTAAGATTAAAGGCGTGAGACACCCTGCCCAGCCATGAGCCACTGTGCCCGGCTTTTTCCAATTTTTTTCAAAGCATATAAGTGGTTGTCTATGTGTCTATGTATAATTATATTGGAACATATATGACCTTTAAGAACAAAAATCCAGATCTCTGAACCTTGCAATTTCACTTGAAAGTGCAGAGTGGAGCTCTTTTCATAACACCATCTGCAAGGGTTGTCACCGTTGAGCTCATTGTTTTGCTCTCACCAATAATGCTGCAATGACATCAGTCCTTAGACGTGGGTTTGCTGGCTTCAGGCGGATGTGCAGTGAAAATCTTGGTAGCTATTGCCAAAGTGCCTCCCAGAATGACTCTGCCCATTTCCACTTCCACAAACCATCTGATATTTCTCCTCACCCTTACCAACAAACACTTCCCCATATCTTTGTTAATTTGATCAGTGGAAGATGGTATCTTATTTGTGTTTTTAATATCATGACTTCAACTGAGCTATTGACGTATCTGTTATCCACAGGGATCTCCTTCCCGAATGTGCTGCCTTACCTTGTCTTTCTACTAGGTTCTTTATCAGTGGCTTGTCGATTTCTAGGCATTCTTTGTAGTGAAGGAAATCGGCATCTTGTCTCTCATATTGTTGCAAATATTTCCCCCAATTTATCTATTATCTCTACGTATTTTTGCCACAAAGGAGTTTTTCAATTTTTAGACCCAGATTAATAATCTAGTCCTGCTTTTTGCTCATCGTTTTATGGCTTGGTTTTTATTTACATTTTTGATCCATCTGCAATTTATTTTATTATAAAGGAAAAAGGTATGGATGCACACTTAATTGTTTTCCGAGTAGCTAGCCATTTGCCCAATATTATTTACTGAATAATCCATTTTCCCAGCTGATTTGGTGCCACCTTTGTCATACTCTAAATTTCCACATACATTTGGGTCTTTGGGGGCCTCTCTCCTGCTCTGTTGATGTTATTACCTACTCTTGTGGGTGTGCCAAACTGCTTTATTTGCTTCACCTTTATATTTTTAGTCTGTAGTAGGAGTACATTTAAAGATTTACTGGCTATTTTCACTTGTACATGTTCTAGATGAATTTTAGTGTTATTTGATCAGTCTTATGGGAAGGCAGCATGAAACATAATTATGAAATAATTTAATCACATTATCATACATGCTTTGGAGGGAATGTCCTGGGAGTTGGGAAAGGGGAAAACAGGGGCTCTAATGTTGAGAAGGTTATATGTATCTGGCAAATACATATGTAAATGTAAGGAAACAACATTTTTACAATACTGTCTTGTGATTAAAGCAAAATGTGTCTTTCCATTTATCCTAGTCTTCTTTTATGTCCCTTGGTAAAATTGACAACTTTTCTTTAGTGACATATTACTTATTTCTTGACAAACCCATTTCTAAACAGTTTGCCCTTTGTGTGGCCTTATGAATGGCCTCTTTTCTTCCAGGGTATTTTCTGACTGGTTATGGTTGTTACAGGGGATCGTCCCCAAAGGCCGGTCAGGACGCTGGCTGCAAACCCTGCATTGGCTTCCTGCTACACCGAGGAGCAATCCTACTTCCTAGCCGGCCGCTCCCCTCCTCCCCTGTCCTCTCCGCCCCAGGTCTTCTCTCCGCCAGGACAGATGACTCCTTCCTGTCCCCAAGCTCTTAGCTAGAGGAGACTCTCTCAAGCGAGTGGGTTAAGCTGGGCTCCCATCTCACGCTTCTGTGCATGGCAGCGTGATCAGGATTCTCTGTGGTGTGTTTCTACCACCTCCCACCAACCTGTACTCCAGGAGGGTACAGGGATCAGCCTGACTTGTTCACTGCTGTGTCTCAGCCTCTAAAAACACCTGGCTGGTGGTAGTTGTTGGGTAAATTCACTGTATTTGGGACAGAATCGCACGCCTGTCTTCCCATCTGGGGATGTGGGGACAATGACAGCCCACCTGGTGACAGGTTGGGGCCACTCAGCTTCCTTCATAGAAAAAGAGATGTAAAGTTTCTTAATCTGCCTCACTCTGGTTAAAGAAAAAGCAGCCATACAAGGAGATTCACTAGACAGCCACTGAGGACATTCACTCCCTGGCTGTCAGGCAGCCATCAGCAATGATTTTTCTGAAGAGGATGCAGCAGCGTGGCTTATGATATGGGGAGACGACATCAGGACCAAAATGTACAGGGTGGCTCCAGCCATCATTTAAGCTGTGCAAACACTGCCCAAACACAGTGATTATTGTTTTGTTCATAGCTGGTGTCCAAGACACCGTCGGTGCCCTGAGGCTGCCTCATTGAATGGATGAACTAGGTATAAAACAGGCTAAAATTGGAAACTGCAGTAGTATCAAGAGCATCAAGGTGATGGGATTACTTTTTATTGCTGTATTTTATGTCTCCCAACACGTCCGTAACGGAGTTATGGAACCCGTAGAATGAAAAGAATTTCTGGTGACAGCACCGCACCTCCATGAATGGCCACCAGAGGGCAGGACTGCCCCGCTTTCAGGGCTTGTAACCTCCAGGCCAAGAGCTTCTAAAGCCCTTAACGCAGAGTTGTGTTACAGGATCCACCAGCCCGGGTGGGGGTGGGGGGACCTTCGTGGTGACAAGAACCAACCCCATTTCTCCCTCATCCAAATCTCCACTTCTCAGATTCTGGCAAGAGCTTCTCTTTCTCACTCTAGTGTGAAGAACACACCCTGTCTCATCCCAGCCTGCATTTCGTTGGAACCAGCTATTTCCCAAGCTATTTTTTTTCTTTTTTTTAATTATTATTAAATCATAGCTGTGTACATTAGTGCAATCAAGGGGTACAATGTGCTGGTTTCATATACAATCTGAACTATTTTCCTGGCTATTTTTAGAGACAAGGTCTGGCTCTGGCTCAGGCTGGTCTCAAACCTGTGAGCTCAAGCGATCTGCCTGACTTGGCCTCCCAGAGTGCCAGGATTACAGGCCTGAGCTACAATGCCCGGCCTGGGGGTGGGGGTGGGTCTCACTCTTGCTCAGGTTCATCTTTTTTTTTTTTTTTTTTTAGAGACAGAGTCTCACTCTATCGCCCTCCGTAGAGTGCTGTGGAGTCACAGCTCACAGCCACCTCCACCTCTTAGGCTTGAGCGATTCTCTTGCCTCAGCTTCCCAGGTAGCTGGGATTACAGGCACCCGCCACAACGCCCAGCTAATTTTTGATGCAGTTCGGCCGGGGCTGGGTTTGAACCCGCCACCCTCGGTATATGGGGCCGGCGCCCCACTCGCTGAGCCACAGGTGCTGCCCATCTTTTTTTTTTTTTTTTTTGGAGACAGAGTCTCAAGCTGTCGCCCTGGGTAGAGGGCTGTGATATCACAGCTAACAGCAACCTCAAATTCTTGGGCTTAAGCAATTCTCTTGCCTCAGCCTCCCAGGTAGCTGTCACTACAGGTGCCCACCACAACACCCAGCTATTTTTTGGTTGCATTTGTCATTGTTGTTTTAGCTGGCCTGGGCTGGGTTCAACTCCCCAGCTTCGGTGTATGTGCCCCGCACCCTACCCACTAAGCTACAGGCGCTGCCCTCAGGCTGGTCTTGAACTTCTGAGCTCAAGCAATCCACCAGCCTTGGCCACTCAGAGTGCTAGGATTACAGGTATGAGCCATCATGAGAGCTTGAGGTCCATTTTGAATGGAGACCTTAATGAAGTGAGGGAGAACTAGTGGAAGAAGCAGAGGAGATGGGATGGGCCCGGAGGCAGGAGTGTGCTCATGGTGGCAGCCAGAGGTGCAGATCTTGTAGGGGTAGAGAATCCCACAGATCCTCTGGGCTTTTCCTTTTGCTTGGAGTGAGTTGCTGCATTGAGAAGAGACTGCAGAAGAATGACTTAGGAAGCTGCTGCAGTCATCTAGGTGAGAGAGGCTGCTGGTGGCTTTGTACCCGGACACTCAATAAATGCCTGGTGAATTGAACTCAGCTGTTGGGTCGAAGCTGTCTTGAGATCATGATTGCTTGGTCTCTTACAAAGAATGGAGAAACCACAACAGGAACAAAACCTCCAGAGGAAAAACTGTCCTGATTGTGATGGGTGCCATTGAAAGGAAGATTCATTGCTATTCTCAGCCAGAAAGCACAGAGTTCTAAAGTAGAAAGCATCCTGGCCGTACCTCGTGTTTGATGGATGAGCCAGGCTGCTGAGATGACCCATCTAAGGTCACACCACAGCTTCCTGGCCATCTGGGATCTGGGAAGGAAGACTCTTTCCCTGCAACCATGGCTCTCATGCTGCTTTGTTCCTTTTCCAGGCTCTCAGATGGGCCAATGTGTTCCTGCAGTGTGGATCTTCCCTCCCCTGGGGTTCTGCTGAGGATTTCCAGTTGCTACAGCTACATGCCTGGCCATCAGCTTACCAGCTCAGCCAGATCATGCCCAGAACCCACCTTTTGCTTTGTTTACCCAGGTCCCCGAGTCAGCTCCGGTCCTCTCTCTGTTGGGCAGGGTCCTTGGTCCTTACAATCCAGAACAGAAATAGATTTTATCCATCACTGATGCTTTTATGCAATGTTGGTGAGAATGAAAATTTCTAGTTTCCATCAACATTATATGTGCCTGTGCCCTTTGACCCAGAAGTTCTGCCTCTACGATTTATCCTGTTAGCAATGCAGAGAGATTCATGCACAAAAATCATTGTTGAGCGCAACATGTTTTGAAATAGCATTATCTGTAGAAATTCTTGCAGCCTGTGGCTCCACACTCTCCTGATTCCCCATCTCTCCCTGGCCCCTCCTCTGTCACCAAGCTCCTAATGTGTTTCTCCAGATGGTAAAATTCTACCAGTTCTGTCCCTGTGCCTGCCGCATTAGTGTGACTCTACCATGGCAAAATCCACTATATTAAAGTGCATAATTCTGTCAAGCATGGTGACTCACATCTTTAATCCCAGCACTTTTGGAGACCAAGGTTGGGGCGGCACCTGTGGCTCAGTGAGTAGGGCACCAGCCCCATATGCCGAGGGTGGTGGGTTCAAACTCGGCCCCGGCCAAACTGCAAGAACAACAAAAAATAGCCGGGTGTTTCGGTGGAGGCCAAGGTTGGGAGGATCGCTTGAGGATAGGAGTTTGAGACCAGAATGGGCAACATAGAAAGACCCTGTCTCTATAAAAATTTTGTTTAAAAATTAAACAGGTGGCTGGGCATGGTGGCTCACACCTGTAGTCCTGAGGACTGGGAGGCCGAGGCAGGTGGATTTCCTATGCTCGGAGAGTTTGAGACCAACATAAGCCTGAGTGAGCCAGAGTAAAAGACCCCATCTCTACCAACAGAAAAGAAGACGCTGGGCGTTGTGGCGGGTGCCTGTAATCCCAGCTACTTGGGAGGCAACAGGCAAGAGAATTGCTAAAGGAAGAAAGGAAAAAAAAAACAAAAAACTCCAAACTAAGAAGAGTGAAAGCCAAGTGAAATTAAAAGCAAAAAATAAATAAATAAATAAATAAATAAAAATTAAACAGGTGTGGTGTAATACACCTGTAGTCCCCGCTACTTGGGAGGTTGAACCAGGAGTTGAAGACTGCAGTAAATTATGATAGCGCCGCTGAAAGAAAGAAACCACCCAGAAAGAAACCCATAAGCAGTCACCACCCCAGAAAGAAACCCATAAGCAGTCACTCCCCATTCCCCCTCTTCCATCTCTTCCCTGCCCTTTCCAGCCCTTGGCAACCACTAACCTATGAGAGGTCAAAGATCAAAAATAAAAGATTATTCCAGAACATGAAACGAAAGGAAACAGAGGCTAAGTTCTGTGTGGGCCAGAACACAGGCCCAGGTAGGGCCTTTATTCCTACCTGGGTTCAGGTGAGCTGAGTTGGAGAAGGGAGGCAGTACATGGGTTAAGGTGGATGGAAATTTAAAGGGTTGGAAGGGTAGGGGTTGGCACATTCCCTTTTTCCTGGGTGGGACATTCTATTTGGTAGGGTCCCTTCCCTTTGAATCTATCATCCCAGTCTTTTTAGTCTATTTTTAGGTGGGATGATGGGTGTCCTCAGGGTGAAGGGCGCATGGGCTACCTGTAAGGAGAAAGGAAAATGGGAGAGGGAAGGGAGTGGTGTTTATAGGAACATTTTGGGTTCTTCATACACTCTTTCTTTTTTTAACTTAAAGAGGTTGTATTCAGAGCCAAATTTAAGGATCATGACCTGGAACCATTGAGATCCATGCAGGGCGAGGATATGAGCGGTTGTTTTGGAGGGTGACTGCCTGGTCAATAAATCAGGAGACGAAATGGAGAATTACTGTTCCAAAACTGAGAATGAGAAAAATCATAATTAGTTTCAGAGGAGGAGAAAGGCCTGGAGGTAGGGGATCTCTAACCATTTGCCTAATCTCCAACAGTAATTATTGAGATCAGTGAGGACCGAGAGGTCAAATGTACCATCTTCAGGCCATTGGGAGCCATCATCTAGTTTGTACACGGGCCAAACAGTATTATTGAAAAAGATGAGGCCTTTAGGTTTAAGGTCAGGATAGAGCCTTAGAGGCTTGAGGTGAGTTAAAAGGCACCTTGAGGGGCGGCGCCTGTGGCTCATGGAGTAGGGTGCCGGCCCCATATACCAAGGTGGCAGGTTCAAACCCAGCCTCGGCTGAACTGCAAAACAGAAAAATAGCCAGGCACTGTGGCGGGCGCCTGTAGTCCCAGCTACTCGGGAGGCTGAGGCAAGAGAATCGCCTAAGCCCAGGAGTTGGAGGTTGCTGTGAGCTGTGTGATGCCACGGCACTCTACCGAGGGCGATAAGGTGAGACTCGGTCTCTACAAAAAAAAAAAAAAAAGGCAGCTTAAAGGTGAAGAAGGGGAAATCCATGACTGAGTGGTCCCCATATGGGAAACTGGAGGTAAAAAAAAAACCAAATGAGGTTAAAGTGACAATGTAAAGAGAGCCTGTGAGGAGGAGGAAGGATGTAGGTGAGGGCTGGGGTCAGGGAGATGACCTTGTGTGAGTGTGACCTTGAACCATGGGGGTGGGGGGAATAGAGGAGGAGGAAAGAGGTGGCTGAGGGCTAAGGTCAGGGAGGTTACTAGGCCTCAATGTGTGACCTTGAACCAGCTGGTGGGCGGGGAATGGAGGAGGAGGGGAGGAGCAAGGCGGTGGCCCAGGTTGGGTCTGGGAGGTTACCAGGTCCCTGTGTGTGAAACCAGCGAGAGAAAAGCAGCCCAGGCCCACGGGAAGGCATCCCCACACGCGAGGCACTGGACAGGCAAATCTGACTCACCGGAGATAGGCATGGACCACCAGAATTTTTCGGTCCAGAGTAGGAAAAGGGAAGAAAAATTTAAAAAGCTGAGGGGCTATGTATGACTGCTTAAGAGGCCTAGAGATGGCGGGAGAGGCAAAGAGGAGTTGGAGTGGGCAAAAGGAAGGAAAAGTTTAAAAAGTTCAGAAAGGAGCCCTAGACAAATGCTCACCTCATCACTAAATGGATGGACTTTGGGTGGGGGTTGGTGGGGTCTTCTTTCTCCCTTCATCTCATCAGAACAAGAGTCCATCTAGTTGCGTCCAACAGGGTGTATTTTGGCCCCCAAAGGGGGCTTCTGTCCATCCCGGGCTCTTGGCACCAAAATGAGAGGTCAAAGATTAAAAAATAAAAGATTATCCCAAAACACGAAACAAAAGAAAACGGAGTCGGGCGGTGCCTGTGTCTCAAAGGAGTAGGGCACCGGCTCCATATGCCAGAGGTGGGGGGTTCAAACCCAGCCCCGGCCGAAAACTGCAAAATAAATAAATAAATAAACAAAAGAAGACAGAGTCCAAGTTCTGTGCTGGGCAACAGCGGTGTTTATACCCAAATGGGTGCGGGTGAGCTAAGTTCCAGAAGGAAGTCAGCACGTGGATTAAGGTGGATGGAAATTTAAAGGGTCGGAAGGGTAGGGGTTGGCACATTCCCTTTTTCCTGGGTGGGACATTCTATTCGGTAGGGTCCCTCCATTTGACTCTATCCACCTACTTCCTATCTCCAGGGATTTGCCTTTTCTGGACATTTCCTGTAAGTGGAATCATACACTTTCTTTCCTTTTTTAATTTAAAGAGGTTGTATTCAGAGTCAAATTTAAGGATCATGACCTGGAGCCACACCCAAGAAAGCCCCTAAGATTTCTTGGGGACCCTCACTCTGGTTCTATGCCAGAACGTCTCTCAAGAAACCGTGAGCACCTGTAGCTCAATGGTTAGGGCACCGGCCACATGCACTGGGGCTGGTGGGTTCAAACCCAGCTGGGCCTGCTAAACAATAACAACAACGACAACCACAAAATAGCCAGGCATTGTGACGGGTGCCTGTAGTCCCAGCTCCTTGGGAGGCTGAGGCAAGAGCATTGCTTAAGCCCAAGAGTTTGAGGTTGCCGTGAGCTGTGACGACACCTGACACAGTGAGACTCTGTTTCCAAAAAAAAACCCAACCTGGAGCAAGTGGACTTGAGGTGGGAGGGTTACAATTTGTTTTCATACATTTCAGGGACACAGTCATAAATCAATACGTGGAAGGCATACTTTGGATCTGTGGGAAAGGTGGGCCATCCCAAAGCAGGGGTACCGGATAGCAAGGCTTACAGATTACAGGTGGGTTTAAAGAGTAGCTGACAGATGGCTGAAAGAGTTAGGCTTTGTCTAACAGACCAAGAGTAAGTGGAAAGGAATGCTCAGTTAAGATAAGGGTCTCAGAGACAAACTACAGGTCATGTGCCTGGACTCCACTGGTTTGTTTTGTAGAATGAGGACCTCCCGGAAAGTCTTGCAGAGCCTTAGGCCTGTTAGTGAGTCACTGAGGATCCCTAAGTAGGGGAAGGGCATGATGAGGCCTGTCTGACCTCCTTTCTCAGGGCTAGCAACTCAGTCTTGGGGCTCTCCTTGGCCAAGAGGGGTCTAGTCAGTCACTGTGGGGGAGACTTAAGATTTTATTTTAGCTCAGAGTCCCCTCTTTTTAGTCAAAAATCTGCCAGAGGCAGTAGTGATGACCAAACTCTTACTGTGTCCCAAGCATTGCCGGGGTGGTGTGGCTACCTGCCCATCTAGGCCTTCGGTGGAACCCTTGTGGTTAAGAGGACTGAAAGCCAAAAGGGCTTATAGCTCATTCATCATTTTAGACTCGATGGTGTGAAAAAGGACTTCTCACAACCCTGCAGAAAACAGCAATCCCCTACCCAGATTCCTGGAGTTCCCGAAACACCCTACCCAGATCTGGACCCTGACGATGCCCCTGTAGTCCTGGCCGCACTAGAAAAGAGCCCCAGGCGTACTCCAGGCTCACTCCCCATTTCAGCTGTGCTGGGAAGGCTAACACAAGCCTTTTGGAACTGTGGGAGCTGAGCGGACTTCTGTTCCGTCTCCATTCTCTTTTTCCCTCTAGTAAAGTCTTTCCTTATACCTGGACTGGCCTCCTCTCCTTTCTGGGGACCCTCACTCTGGTTCTATGCCAGAACCTCTCAGAAGGGAACTTGAGGTGGGCAGGCACTCACCAACCCTTTAAATAGAAAAATTAGCCAAGTGTTATGGCAGGCGCCTGTAGTCCCAGCTACTTGAGAGGCGAAGGCAAGAAGATCACTGGAGGGTGGCGCCTGTGGCTCAGGGAGTAGGGCGCCGGCCCCATATGCCGAGGGCGGCGGGTTCGAGCCTGGCCATGGCCAAACTGCAACAACAACGACAAAAATAAATAAATAAATAAATAAATTAAAAAAAAAAAAAAAAGAAGACGATCACTTGAGCCCAAGAGTTTGAGGTTGCTGTGAGCTATGAAGCCATGGTGCGCCATCCAGGGCAACATAGTTGAGACTTTGTCTCAAAATAAATAAACAAATAAATAAAAATTAAAAAAAAATCTCAAAAGGACTATATGCTTATTTCAGAAAATTTGGACAATAGAGACAAGCAAAAAAAAAGAAAACAAGGCTCGTTACCCATAGCACAGTGGTTACGGGCCGGCCACATACACTGAGGCTGGCAGGTTTGAAACTCAGGCTGGGCCACCTAAACAATGACAACTGCAACAACAAAAAAAAAATAGCTGGGCATTGTGGCTGGTGCCTTTAGTTCCAGCTACTTGGGAGACTGAGGCAAGAGAGAATCAGGTAAGCCCAAGAGTAGGAGGTTGCTGTGAGCTGTGATGCCACGGCACTCTGCCCAGGGCGACATACTGAGACCCTGTCTCAAAAAAAAAAAAAAAAGAAGAAGAAGAAGAAAACAGAAGAAGAAGCCTCAGTGATCCCTGGACAAGCATTGTTGTCACATGGTGGCCTTACTGCCTCCAGATTGTCCAGTGTCTTATACACGGTCTTTTAACACAGCAAAAATGGATATTATAGATGTTGATTTGGGACTTGCTTTTTACCACTTATTATAAAGTGTGAACCTCTTTCTGTGACATCACGTATTTTTCTACAACACAGAGCATCTAATCTAGTCAACCCGAGGGAGAGCTTTTGGTACCTATATTGGCCCTGGCCTGGGCTGACCCCTCTAAGCCACAGCCTCTGGCCAATCTCAGGATCGAGGAATGTGTGTATTCTTGCCCAGCCCTACTTCAAAGGACAAAGGACGCAGTCCTGCCAACCCAGAGAGCTTCGGAACCCTTTATTTGTCATTCCAGATGGCCCAGCAGGGTCTTGAGTGGGGAGCAGTGGAGGGAGGTCGACTGTGGAGGAGCGCCCCTAGGTCCCCTGAGAGCTTCTGGGAGGCACCCCCTGCCCCAGCCTCCCTCCCTCCCCAGGGCCCCTCTCAACCCATTACCCTGGCGCAGCCGTCATTACCCTCTAAAACGTTGTGGGGCTTCAAGTCACTGGGCTCTGGGCCTTTGTTTTCCACCCACTTCACTAGGAGTGCAGTGTGCTGAAGGCCACGGGCACAATGGCAAATGGCTCCCCCGCCTGAGCCGATGGCCCGGGGCCTTTGCTTCCCTGAAAGCCTCTCCCCCCACCCCCAGTTTAGCTCCCACCAGCTCCATCGGGGAAATCTGCCTCTTCAACCCAGTACCGAACAAACCATTTCCCCTCTCAGAGCCTCAAGCTTTTCAAAAGCAGAGAGAGATGTAACCATGGCTTTTGCTTCAACTTCCTCCCCCTATTTGCCTCCCCTTCTCTCTCCCCTGGCTTCAGCAGAAAAGGCAGAACCCCCTGAGGCATTGTCTCCTCTCAGTGACAATTCCAGGGCCAGCATCCTCCAGGCCAGGCCACCAGGTGCTCTGGGGACTAGGTACCCCAGAACAGAGGTGGGGGTGGCATCATGCCCTGCCAGGATGGCTGATGTGTGTGTGTGGGCAAAGCTCCTCTGCTCGGCAGGTGCTGCTGAATTCAGAGACTCCCAGAGGCAAACATGTGGGTCTGACTGCGTACAGGGTCTAATTTACATACAGCAAATTGGACGTGTGGTATGTGTACTTTTGTTCACTTTTGACAAATATGTACACCTGTGTGATCCACACCAAGATATAGGACATCTGGCTTGGTGTGGTGGCTGTAATCCTTGCACTTTGGGAGGCCAAGTCCAGGGGACCAGAGGCCAGGAGATTGAGAACAGCCTGGATAAGACAGTGAGACTCTGTCTCTATGGGAAAAAAGAAAAGGTACAGAATACTTTTCTGACTCCAGAAAGTTCCCTAATGTCTCTTTCTAGTTAATCCCTCTCAGAATCCCCAGAGATAACCACTTACCTGATTTCTTTCACCACGCTATAGAAGGATTAGCCTGTTCGGGTGGCACCTGTGGCTCAAAGGAATAGGGCACTGGCCCCATATGCTGGAGGTGGTGGGTTCAAACCCAGCCCCAGCCCCAAACTGCAAAAACAAAAAAGAAGAATTTGGGCGGCGCCTGTGGCTCAGTGGGTAGGGCGCCAGCCCCACATACCAAGGGCGGAGGGTTCAAACCCGGCCCCAGCAGAACTGCAACAACAAAAAATAGCCAGGCGTTGTGGCAGGCACCTGTAGTCCTAGCTACTCAGGAGGCTGAGGCAAGAGAATCGCCTAAGCCCAGGAGCTGCAGATTGCTGTGAGGGTGATAAAGTGAGACTCTGTCTCTATTAAAAAAAAAAAAAAAAAGGATTTGCCTGTCTTAGGACTTTATATCAATGGAACCATATAGCATGAATTCTTCTGGCTCCTTCCACTCCATATAATTTTTTTTTCTTTTAGCCCCTTTCTGTCTGATCAATATAATGTCTCTGAGATTCATCAATGTCACCTCCTGCATGAGCAGTTGTTTCTTTTTATTGCCAAATAGTATCCTATGTCTAAATACCCCACAGCGCCTCCACTCACCTGTTGTTGGACCTTTGTTTCCAGTTCATAACTATTATGATTAAGGCCACGATGAACATTCCCCTACAGGCTTTTTGTGGATGTAGGTTTCCATTTCTCTTGAATAAATGCCTAGGAATAGAATGACTAATTCATTGCATAAGAGTAGATTTAAATTTTTAAGAAATTGCCAAACTGTTGTCCACGGTGCTGCACCATTTAACCAGCAGGACGCCATGAGGGTGTCAGTTTCTCCACATCCTTTGCCCACACTTGTTGTTTTCTGTCTTTTGGACTTTTGTTTTGGGGTTTTTCCCTTGTCATCTTCGTGGATCTGAATTATATCTCACTGTGATTTTGAGTCGCATTTCCCTAAAGATTGATGATACTGAGCATCTGTTCACGTGCTTACCGACCAGCTGTCTATCTTCTTCAGGAGAACGTCTATTTAGATCCTTTGCACATTTAAAAAATTGTGTGTAAGGGCGGTGCCTGTGGCTCAAAGGAGTAGGGCCCCAGCCCCATATGCTGGAGGTGGCGAGTTCAAACCCAACCCCAGCCAAAAACCACAAAAAAAAATTGGTGTCAGTTGTAAGAATGGCTGGCATATTCTGGAACCTAGACTCTTACCGGCTGTATGATTTATTATAAATACCTTCTTCCACCTTCTGAGCTGTCTTTTCACTTTCTTGATAGTGTGCTTTGGCACACGACAAGTTTTTTAATTTTGGCGAAGTTCAATTTTTCCTTATTTTCTCTTTATCGAGACAGTCTCACTTTGTTGCCCAGGCTGTTCTTAAATTCCTGTCCTTAAGTAATCCTCTGTACCGTGGAGTCAGCCTAGCTCACAGCATCCTCAAACTCCTGTCAAGGGATCCTCCTGCCTCAGCCTCTTGAGTAGCTGGGACTGCAAGCACCTGCCATAACACTTGGCTAATTTTTCTATTTTGAGTAGAGACGAGGTCTCTCTCTTGGTCAGGCTGGTCTCAAAGTCCTGAGCTCAAGTGACCCAAGCCATCATGCCTGACCCAATTTCTTTATTTTTAATTTTTTGCTTGAGTTTTTGGTATCATCTCTAAGAAATCATTGCCTAATCCAGGGTCACAAAGATTTACCCTAGTGTTTCCTTCTAAGAGTTTTATATTTTTAGCTCTTACATTTAGCTCTTTGATACATTTTAGGGTTTTTTTTGGTGGGGGTTGGCATGTGGTTTTAGGTAGGGCTCGAAATTTATTCTCTTTATATGGGTGCTCAGTTTTTCTGGCATCATTTGCCCGAAAGATTAACGGTGTTTTTGAATGAGGAAAAGTGTTTAATTTTAATGAATTCCAATGTATTACTTTTTTTTTCTTAGATTAGTGCTCTCTGTGCCTTTTCTAAGAAATCTTTGCCCACACCAAGCAATAATTCAATTCTTTTTTTTTTTGTAGAGACAGAGTCTCACTTTATCACCCTTGGTAGAGTGCTATGGCGTCACACAGCTCACAGCAAACTCCAACTCTTGGGCTTAGGCGATTCTCTTGCCTCAGCCTCCCCAGTAGCTGGGACTACAGGTGCCCACCACAACACCCAGCTATTTTCTTGTTGCAGTTTGGCCGGGGCCAGGTTTGAACCCACCACCCTCGGTATATGGGGCCGGTGCCCTAATCGCTGAGCCACAGGCGCCACCCAATAATTCAATTCTTTATAAACTACTTCATTCGTGACCTTCCACTCCCCAACACTCTACAGCAAACCCATTTTATCTGTTCGGGCTCAGTCCCCAAACCAGCATGGTGGCCTGGATTGGGGATAGGCTTTGGAGACGCACGTAGCTGGGTTTGAACCCTACTTTGTCACTCACTAGCATGTGTCCTTGACCCATTGCGTACTTGACCAGTCTACTTAATCTCTCTGTGCCACTGTTTCCAAATATGGAAAATGGGATAGTATTCATGCTTGTGGTAGGCAGGATAATCATTCCCTCAAAATGACCATGTCCCAGAATCTGTGAATATATTCTCTTACATGGCAAAAGGGACTTTGCGGATGTAAGTAAGATTATAGATCTTGGGCGGCGCCTGTGGCTCATCAAGTAGGGCGTTGGCCCCATATAGCGAAGGTGGGGGATTCAAACCCGGCTTCGACCGAACTGCAAAACAGAAAAATAGCCGGGGGTTGTGGCGGGCGCCTGTAGTCCCACTACTCGGGAGGCTGAGGGAGGAGAATCGCCTAAGCCCAGGAGTTGGAGGTTGCTGTGAGCTGTGAGATGCCACGGCACTCTACTGAGGGCGATAAAGTGAGACTCTGTCTCTACAAAAAAAAAAAAAAAAAAAGATTATAGATCTTAAAATAGGGAGATCATCCAGGTGGGCCCAATCTAATCATACGCGCCCTTAAAAGCAGAGAAATTTGTCTGGAGTCATGGAGATGAGGAGTAGGAAGAGGGAAGAAAAATGCAGCCACGTTCGATTGCTAAGCCCATTATAACAAAATGCCACAGCCCGGAGGCTGTGACAACAGAAAATAATCTTACCGTGGTCCAAGATGGAGGTGTTGGCAGGTTTGGTTTCTCCTGAGGGCTCCCCCCTTGGCTTGCAGGTGGCTGCTGTGTCCTCATATGGCTTTTCCATTGCACAAGTAAATCCAAGGTGTCTCTTCCTCACACCACTCAGATTGGAGTAGGGCCCACCCAATGACCTCGTTTGACCTTCATTACCTTTTTAAAGGTCCTATCTCCAAGTACAGTTACATGCTGAGGTATTGGGGGTTAGGACATTCATATGAATTTTGGAGAAACATAATTCAGTCCATAACTGTGGCAGAAGGGGAAGTCAGAGAGATTTGAAGTATGAAAAGGATTCTGGTTGGCTTCAAAACGTAGGGGCCAGAGAGGTTTCTTCTCCCAAGGATGGAGTCATCCTCCAGGAAATGAGCATGGGGTGGGCTGGCTCTCTCTGTTGCCAGTCACAAAGAATAAGGACAGAATGGGACCCAGCTGTCATCTTTCTGGAATTTACATTTGAGTTGGCAAAAGGTGCACTTGGATTGTAAGAAATAGAGTGTGGCTTTGATTTGCAGGAGCCATTTTTCTTGTTTTAGAGGAATAGTGTGGGGGCCTGGGTCCCCACAACCTTTGCGGGGATCTGCATTGAGGGCAGTTGACAAGAGAAAATTTCGGACTCAATTATCTCAGGTGAAATAATCAATGGAAGCTTGTGAGAGGCAGATGCTGAGCAGCCAGCAAGTGCAGCACCAGGCCCTTCTCCCAGAGGTCTCTTTATTCAATCAAAAATCATAAACCAAGTTTACAGTATGATGCATGAACTTAATCCAAGTTGTTCAAAGCCAGGTGCCTCAAGTAATCATTAATAAGCACAAGCAGGGCAACAAAGGAAGGGAAAATCATGCAGGCACACCATATGATGACAACTTAAACTTTACAGATTATGGATAAACTTTCCTAACCTGCTTCAGCAAATTTCTATCTGTGCCTGGGCAGGACTTAGGCAATCGTAATCTTTGGTTGCTAGGCATTCTGTTCTCAGCCACCAGGTAACAAGAGGCTCGTCTGCAGCCCAGGGAAAAGGTGGGAGCAGAATCTTGGACTGTGGTCAACAGGACCCCCAGAATCCTAGCCCTGAGCCTGCCAGGTGCCAGACACCCTGTGTAGACCACCAGGCTAATGCTAACCTCAAGGGGTTGGAGGGGCTTGGACTCTGGTCAACAAGCCCTTCCAGAAATGTCCGACCTACACCAACCACAAACCTGATTCCCACCGTATAGCTTCTATTTTTCCTAGAAAGGAATTCTGGTCCTAACCCAGGATCTGTTAGAAACATACCTGATGAGAATTTCAGAAGTGCTAAGGAAAGGACGTGGGTCCGGCTGACGCTCTGAGCTGCTGGAAGAACAGGCCAAGAAGAAAGGACGGAGAAGTTTTGGAGAGAGAAGAAAACTAACCTTTAATTCACCAAGAGCTTGTTGTGTAGAAGGAATTTTACTAAATCTACCTGATTTAATTCCCAGAAGAGAAAAGTAGCATATTAAGTGTCCATACTCTTCGCTGCTATACTAGCTAACCTGTCCATCACAGTTAGACAGGATGCCAAGGATACACAGAGAAGGAGAAATATAAAAAAAGGGCAGAATTTTGTTAATTAAAAGTGTGATTGAGGTTAATTGTGAATTGGATGGGAAGTGTGAAATTCCGGTTGGTCAAATCAAATGATAAAGGGCTATGCAAAAAGTCACAGGAAGATGTTGCAGAAGGCTGAGATGGGAGAATCACTTGAGGCCAGGAGTTCCAGCCTGACCCACACAGTAAGACTCTGTCTCTACAAAAAATAGAAAAATGAGCCAGAATAGTGGCAGGTGCTACAGTCCCAGCTACTGGGGAGGCTGAGGCAGGAGGATTGCTTAACCCCAGGAATTTGAGGATGTAGTGAGCTATCGTGATGCCACTGCACTCAAGTTGCTGAAGACGTCACAGGAATACCTGTGCTAGAGGTAATGGAGAAAATTGGGTAAGGCAGAAACTTGAGGGCTGCTTGAGAAAACCATGAAGCCTGGGGTCTTGCAACTATCAAAAAGGAGATGGTGGCTCGGCGCCTGTGGCTCAAATGGCTAAGGCGCCAGCGACATACACCTGAGCTGGCACGTTCGAATCCAGCCCCAGCCTGCCAAACAACAATGACGGCTGCAACCAAAAAATGACCAGGCATTGTGGCGGGCGCCTGTAGTCCCAGCTACTTGGGAGGCGGAGGCAGGAGACTCGCTTGAGCCCAGGAATTGGAGGTTGCTGTGAGCTGTGATACCATAGCACTCTATCCAGGGTGACCGCTTGAGGCTCTGTCTCAAATAAATAAATAAATAAATAAAAACTCATAAAACAAAATTATAACTTAATGAATTACTATAAGTCAAACACTCCTGTAATTACCTATGTCAAGAAATAGGACTTGCATCTACCCAAGCCATCTCTCTGGGTGTCCCACCTCAATTCCTATGCCCATCTTCCTCCAGCAGCAACCACTGTTTGGACTTCTTAATAATCACTTCCTTGATGGACTGTCTCCATTCATTGATACACTCATTCACCTTGCCCCCTGTGGAAGGGACTGTATTCATTCGTTTCCTGGCCAAGGAACCCACACACCTATATATACCCTGAGGCTAGAGGCCTAGAGGAGGAGACGGGGAAAGACCGGGAGAGGAACGGAGAGAGCACTTGAAATCTCTCCCTCTACCAGGAGCTTTGGTGTTTTCTGTATTCTTTTCTGTAAATCAATTCTGTCTTACCACGGAGGAGTGGAGGGGGGGGAATAATGTAATGAAGAATAATAAAATACATATATTTAAAAATAAAATAAAATAAAATAAAATAAATAATAATAATCACTTCCTTGTATTTCTGTAGTTTCATCACCCAGGATGAATCCCTAAACAGTACCATTTAACTTTACCTGTTCTTTAATTTATTTCATAGGTCTTTTAAATCTTTTAATTTATCGGTTTTCTCTCCACCACCCCACCCCCGTTTTTCCCCTCTCTATTCGTTAAAAAGAGTTGTATGACACATAAAGTTTCCCATAAGCTGCTTTGGTGTTTTTGTTTTTTCATCCCCTTGATATAGTGCAAAATGTTCCTCCATCCTCTTTATTTCTTGAAAATGGGTATTTGAGTGCAGAACATGACCAGGATTGATTTTTGAGGGGCAGAAGAAGTGTGCTCTTTCATCAGGGGATGCGTGATGTCTAATTACCCCCCCTCTCGAAAATTATAAGGAAAAACTCAATCCTTATCCTATCTTTCTATAGGAATTATTCCACTAGGTAACCAAATAATAGACAAAAGGAAGTGGCTCTTCATATAAGCATTCAGGCAAATAATGAAAAAACAAATGACAGAATAGAATATTATCATTTTTCAACCCTCAAATAATCATTTATGTATCATTATATTGCAATAAAATTCAGTGACTAGGAGAGGGTCTGGTCTCCCCAGCTCCCGTTTAGAGAAAAAGCAACACTCAGGGAGGTAAATGATAATCCAAAGTCACTTGGGTTAGAGAGGAGAGTGAACAAAACCTCAGGTTTTATGGGTCCTGTATACAGACTTTGCCTGCAGATCAATTTTGTGGTACATACAGACGTTGCCTCTAGTCTCCTCTCCCACATCCAGGGACAAGCTCATATAGTGTAAGAGATGATCTCCAAAGATGTTCCCCCATGACCCAATGAACAGTGCTGACCGGTATTCCTGTTCTATATATAGTGCCTCTCTCTCTCTCTCTCTCTCTCTCTCTCTCTCTCTC
>CAUYRH010087346.1:0-27847 GCA_963574655.1 Perodicticus potto
CAGCAGTTGTCCAGCCTTTTTGGCTATTGGAGCCTCTGGTGGGCGTTGTAGGTCCCCCTCCTTGCCTGTCATCCAGCCCACTGGCTCTTCAGCTGGCTGCTGCAGCACCAACACCACCACGGAGGAGGCGGCAGGTCCGCCAGCTCCGCTGAGCTGGCTAGGGTGCCAGATGTCCTGCATGTTCTTGTTCTTAATGCACCATGCCAAACACCTCTCAGAAGAGACAGGGTTTAAGGGTTATCGGAGTTTCTTTTAGTATTTTTTTGTAGTGGTGAACAAGTAGGAAGCCTAATCTTTAATTATTTTACGTATCGACATTGTATAAGAAAACAAATTGATAAGATTTATTCCAAATTTAAGAGGTTTTTTTGTTTGTTTGTTTGTTTGTTTGTTTGTTTAGGGGGTAAAATAGAAGCCCTGTACTTTTCATTGTACTTGTATTGAAAGTGATGGTAATGTGGTTTTCTACAGGCAAACCGAGTTTTATTTATATAAATACAGAATACCATGTATTAGAACCCAAACGATATCTTCCCTGTCTTAAAATGAAAGATAGAAAATCACATAGCTAAAAAGAAATAGGTTGGTATTTGTGAAAACTGAAATGGAACAGGCCACACACACAATGAATATATCAACACGAAGCACCAGACTGCATAATGGGTCTGTAAAAACTAATGTCAGCCCCATATTTCACTGATGCTATGAACTAAAAAGCAGCCCACAATGTAAAGTAGTTTGAGTTAATTCCCATATAGTAAATGCAGCAAAGTAAATAGATCACCAAAAATTGGTACAAAGGAAGTAGCCAAAGCCAGTAAATCTGAGTGAATTCCTGCATAGTCAGCCACAACACTCACAAAGTGCCATGTGTGGATGTGACGCTGATGATGGCCATGCTCCGCCACCAGGGATGTGCCATCAATACTGTCCTCTACTGTCGTAAATTCCACTTGTCAATTGATTTTCCATTAACACGCCCTTATTTCTTTTCTCCGAATGCGCTTGTAAATGTAGATAATATTTAAATGTGTTTTAGCATTAGGCAAGTAATTAAATAACTTAGGAAATAAATCCGGCATGAGTTGTGATTCCGGGAAACTCAATGGGAATGAAGAGAAAGGCTACAAATATCCGTTTTCCATTAGGCACGTGGTCATTTGTCTCTTCCAGTGTTCTGTATTATGAGAAACATTACTTTTGCACAATTTTGGCACTCACTGAATTGGTGTCCCTGCAGAGGATCACAGCCCTCTTAACTGAACACATCTGTCCTGTGTTGTTTTGCCTTCCATCTGGCATCACCGGTTTCCCATACACTCCAAGAAAGGAAGGAGAAATGCTTTCAGTGCAGGCAAATACAAAACCATGACTTTGGTTTCTAACCATCACATACATCCTCACACCCCAGACTCTCAGGGAGTCAACTTCAGACCTACCTGACTTGACTGAGGTAAGCTGACTGGATTTTTCTGGAACTTATTTTCCGTGAGATTCTATAGCACTCTTGCTGGCAGCAGAACATGAAGCTATTAAAGACCAAATGATAAAATTAAAACACTTTTTATTGTTTATCTGTCTCTATCACAGAGGCACAGGCATGTGAGGTATTATACCCCTTGTCCTACGTCCTGCAACATACTTATTGGTTTGGAGTAATTTATGTTGTCTCTCTCTTTCCCACCTCCCTCCTGATTTTTCTGCTAAGGCCCCAAAGAACTTCTGTTAAGCTCTCTGACTCTGATTAGGACCTGTTGCCACATGGCATGGCTCTAGCTGGCACTATGTGGATGGAATCCCTGGAGTTTTGTGGCAAGGAGCTGCCACTGGACATCAAAGGGCTTTCGTAGAGACCAGATGACAACGTAGCAGGCCTAGTCACCTTATTCTGCCTAGTTTTGATTTCTATGCTTATATGAGGAAGCCCTTGCTATTCTTGCTTCAAGCCATCTATTATCCACTTTCGTGAACTAAAATGAAACATTTTTAAATGGTAGTTGATTCTCATTGGCCCCTCAAAAGTCAAAAATCAAGACTTTTTACCAAGAGGCAAGGCTTTTCATGGCAATGCAATTACTTAAATATGTTCAATAAGAATCTATCATCCCTGGGCAGCACCTGTGGCTCAAGGAGTAGGGTGCTGGCCCCATATACTGGAGGTAGCAGGTTCAAACCCAGCCCCAGCCAAAAAAAAAAAAAAAAAGACTGTATCCTCCTGAGCAGTGCCTGTGGCTCAGTGAGTAGGGTGCCAATCCCATTTACCAAGGGTGGTGGTTTCAAACCCAGCCCTGGCAAAATTGCAACAAAAAAATAGCCAGGCATTGGGGTGAGCACCTGTAGTCCCAGCTACTCGGGAGGCTGAGACAGGAGAATTGCCTAAGCCCAAGAGTTGGATGTTGCTGTGAGCTGTGATGCCACAGCACTCTACCAAGGGCAGCAAAGTGAGACTTTGTCTCTAAAAAAAAAAAAAAATATATATATATATATATATATATAGAATCTATCCTCCTTTTTATCAGGATATAATTGGGCAAATAGATTGCACAACCAGGCCTCATCTGAAGTGTCATATTTGAAAATGATGCTTTAAAATTCAGGTACAATAATTCCTTATTGAAAACCAAAGACGGATTTCACATATGAAACCAATATCTGTACAGTCTTCCCAAGAAAACTGGCTCAGAATCTTCTTAGAGGACCCCAGTCCCAGAGCTGGAAAGGAAAGTGGTACCCAAGCAAACCAGGGACCTTAGTGAATTGGGGGTACTTCAAAGAGAAGAATTTGCCCAAATTTATAGTAATTGTAAGGCAAATGTGATGGAGTAGCTCTGGCTTGATTTTCTAGCCTTTAGATACAAGATCAAATAATATGGCCCTTTAAAAATGCAATTTGGGATTCCTTATGAAAATTCACAGTCAGAACTAATTCTCAGGCATCCGTAGATCTTAATACTCTGCATAACTCTGGATTTGCAGAGGCAACTCAAGGAAGACTACATGATTCATTAACCCTCTTGCTTTGCTTTCTATATAATCAGCCCAAACATAAGGAGACCAGTCTCTGTGATCAAGAAAGATCTTTGAAGATTATGATCACCAAGGATGGGAGAAGACTTACAGCAAAAGACCTCAAACTTTAAAAGAAACACTGGTTGTTATTTCTGTGCAGGGCTTGCTTTCCATTGACTGGGTTACATTACATCTCTTTGGGGATAGAAATAAATTTGTGGACTTTTGCAGAGATGCAAATAATTCCTGGCTAGTAAAACAAAATACTTTAATGGTGCTGTTTATTGCCTTGTGAGAAGTTAATTAGTTTCCTCTCTCACCCAGAAATCTGATCCTAACTTTCTATTGAAGGTGTTTGCTTATTACTAGCTTCACAAATGTTATTCAGGTTCCTCATTAATTAAATGAGTTGAAATAATCTTTGTGGAAGGTTCATTTTATATTTACATAAGAATCATGGGTTTGTCCTTTTGAAAATTACACTTTAACACCTAAATGCATTTTAAAAATTGAGTTTCACTAAATAGAAGTCTATAAATTACAGAAAGAAGTGGGGCTGTAGATACAAAGACTTGAATCTTGGTAATCTATAGAAAATTTTATTTCTTCTTCTTTGCTTATTTTAGAAGGGTTTTATATTTACAGAAAAATTACAAAGTCAGGAGATTTCCTAGATATTCCATCATCTTTTTCTAAATGAATGTTTTATATTAGATGCTTAACAGCCAGAAATGCTATGAAAAGGAAATCTTCTCTCAACATGGAAACTTTGTTGAACAGTGAAGGTGTTTCCATTGATCTGTAGCAAACCTCCTCGTGAATACCACCCATCATCTTTATAAAGGATAAAATGAGAAGACTGGGTCCTCATAGATACAGCCATAGCCTCATTAGTTAAGTACCAACTATGAACAAGTGTGTTTCTACCACCTAATGTCTGAGGCCTGTTAAGTTCCACACAATTCACCTAAAGCAAAATGCGCTGTTAGCTGAAAACTTAAAAGCAACATACAGAAAATAGATAAAATTAAATCATATGCTGTATTCCAATACAGCAGTAACTGTAAGGATGCTGCCAAATAAGAAAAGCCAGAGGCTCCCTTTGCTCAGGTGAAGCCGCAAAATTACACATGGGATTTCAAAAGAAAATTCAAAGGTAACATGTAGACCAGAAATGATTCATTCTTTTCAATAAGCCTGTTGGAGATGAGGAAATAGGATCTGGTCTGGTTTGTTATAAGAGTCTAAGAAAACTTGTACCTGAAGTCTGCAAAATGAGGACAATAATCACATGAGAAACTGAGAAAGTGGTGAAGACTTGGAGAGATGGGAAAATACAAGAGATTCTTCAGGGCTTTTCCCTTCCTCCATTTCCAATCCCATTTATCCTACTGGACAGTACCTGTCCTGCCCACAGCAAAACATGTGCCTGTATAAATAGTTCTGTTATAAAGCAAAAGCCTAACCAGTATTAGCATCTCCTTCCACTACATTCCAAAGGAAAGAATGCCCAGTAGGGGTTTCTAAAACCCACCAGGGGCAGGTTGTGCTGAGCGATCCTAGAACAGTTAGGAGAGGATGGATGAAGGAGGTTCTTTGATAGAAGAGGAGGAAGCTTCTAGATCAGTGAGAAGTTTAGAGCACTTAGAAGTTGGGAAGAGGATGAGGCTTTCCATAGTCCTCATGGAAGAGGTACTGGAATGACTTAAAAGACTGGTCCAGAGGATAAAAGCAGACAACTCCTCCCTTGCAAGTGTGTGGACAGCAGAGTTGGATATGTCTGAGCGGGCTACGCTCTCAACAGCAATAGCCAGGAATATAAGGAGCACCGCAAAAGTGAAGAACCGTCTTTGCTAAAGCCTACACAAAGGATCCTGGCTTCTCCCTTTTCTCAACTTACAAACCTGAGAGCATTTTAGATTCCCACAGAGAAGGAAAGTGAATCCCAATAATGACTGAAATTGAATTTCTCACCAGTCAGGTGAAAAGGAGCCAAAGGTAGAATAAAATTGACTTAGAAGAAATAAAAGAATCTGACTTTTCTTGCACTCTAGAGTTATGGACTAGGAATCACATAGGTGACATGTACAATTCCTCCTTGCTAATGTTGGAAAGCCACCAGGGAAACAGGGGAAGGGGAAAAGGGATTCAGGACTCATTCATAGCTCCACCCTCCAGCATTAGTCCCCTCTGGTCCAAGTCTTCCTTAGAATGTGTATAGTAGGGCTGGAAAACTCAACCATACTCCTACTGGGAATGTGCTGTCAGGACTGACCTTTGATGCCAATCCCAATACTAAAATGCACATGAATCATGTTCAGGCACATATGCGCTCATTATGCACCTCCCATGCACCGAGTGTTGTGCTAGATACTGATGTTACACAAGCGGGTGCTCCCTCAGTGTCCAGGAGAGTAAGGGAAGCAGATAACCAAATAAATACCACTACTCCAACTACACGTGCTAACAGTGGGTGCCAGGGCAGCAATGCATGCTGGTGGCAGCTCAGGTTTCCAGAGTCCACGGGCTCAGCTTCAAACCTCAACTCTTCCACCTCCCAGTATGCATCTTTGCTCAAGACTTTTAATTTGTCTGGACCCCAGTATTTGCATTTATAAACTAAGGATAATACCCCCTTTACAGAATTGTTGTAAGGATTAAATAAAACAAAAACATAGCTAACATTTATCGAGTGCTTACTAGGCACTGTTCTAAGCATAATATGTACATTAATGCATTGAAATCTTTCAAGATCCTAACATATATTTACTACTATTATCCTCATTTTATAAATGAGAAAACTGAAGCACAGAAAGGTTGTTAAGTAATTTGTCCAAGGTCAAATCATTTGGTAAATAATAGAACCATGTGTATTAAAGATTTACTGTCATGTGGGAAAAATTATTGAATGAACAGGAAGTTCATTAATGAAGATATAAATACAATTTTGCAACAAACCAAAGTAATGCATTACTAATCTACCAGCTGATTCAGGAGAGACATGCCAGCTGTGCCTTAGAGGGTGGTAAGATGGTGTTTGCTACATGGAAATGAAAAGAAAGAAACTTTTAATAAAGATAGGATGAGAGATGGAACATAGGCTGCAATGGAGTAGCAGATGGAACAAGAAGAGCAACAAAGCTGGGTTGTGGGTATTGTTGTAGGGAGGAAGAATGAGGGGACAAGGCTGAGAGCCCAAGTCCATCTTATTTTACACACACAGAGTAAATTATATATATACAATGAGAGTCCTGGCATCATCCTACAGGCAATGAATAGCCATCAGAGTCTTTTGGCAAAGGAGAGACATGACTCTATTGGTACTAGGTGGATAATTAATCAGGAGGAGAGGATAGGCAGAGGTAAAAAGACAATGCCTGTAAGAGAGACAGGAAAAACAGTTAAGCAATGGTTACAGTCATCAAGGTGGAGTGTGATAATGTCTTCAAGGGATGAAGAAACAGTGCAAATGCAAAAGAAGCCACCAAGTCAGGAGACCTCACTAAAGTAGAATTAGAAGTGGTTGTAACATATTGGACACATCCGTTCATTTGCTCAGCAAATAGTAGATAAGAACCTTTTAACTCCAGAATCTGTAGGTGAACAAGAAACAATAGAAACCAAAGATCAATGTTCCAGGCAATGGAGAAAAGAATCAGGCCTCTGGCGAGGGAAATTGTGCAAAAACCTTCAACTGAGAATGTAAAAACTGAAGGGAAGCAAAATTTAGGATGGAAGATCTTGTTTTTAAACACATTTGACATGTCAGATTGAGTCAAGACTGGAAATTTGAGTCTAAACCAGGGAATAAAGCTCAAACCCACTATATAAATTCAGGAGTCATAGACATAAAAAATATATCATTTGACATGAACATCCATTCATCAGATCAGGCCATGACTTATCTCCATTTTATAGGACATCCAGACCTTTCATGACAATGTGTCAACAACAATGTCTTCTTCACATTGTTCGGCGTGGGGTAGTGATGCTACCACAGTGATTCCTCTGTCAAGGAAAGCTTGAATCTCATGGTATTATTCTCCTTCAACCCTCACATTTATAATAAAGCAGGGAGTAAACACATCTCAATTAGATGTATATGTAAAACCACTTTTTTTCTTCCAAATTTAATGACTTATTCCTTTTATTGTAGTTCTGATATTTTATACTTGTTTGCTGGGTGTCCCTAACCCCTCCCTATATATCTAGAGCTATTAGTATCACAAGGGTGTTTTCTGATAAAATGCATTGTAAATCTTGCTCTCTGGAACCCCGCAATGGAATCTGGACCTGGTAATGAGTCGATGACAGATTTCCAACAAAATCAAATGCCATTTCTTCTAGAGCTGAGCAGTATGTTTGAGTCTCACTCCTCCTCATCATGCCAACCTAGTGGTTTACTTCATTTGTAAAGAAAAGTATTTCCCTGTCAGATATCCCCAGAATCAAGTTAGCTGGTAGAGAATGCACCCAGATAAATGTTTGCTCACCCAAACTCTTTGCTGTGGGCTACAATTGTACTTGTCAGCATCTTGCTGCACATTTTGGTCTCAGCGCAGATTCCTTTAATCATGCCAACAAACTTATATAAAACACCTGCTACTTTCATAGCACTCGCCTATGCGTTGGGAGGAATAGTAATGATAATCTCTAGTATTTACAGAGCACATGTTCCGGGCACCAAGCATTGTGCCACACGTTTTATTTGAATCATTTCATTTAGTCCTCACCATATCTCTTGGTATCTTTTGTTTTCTAGTGGTTAATAGTTTTATTTATATATCCCTTTTGCACAAAGGGATACACTGGTATACACTGCTTAAATAAAGGACTTCGGAGTAGAGTAAGTGAAAGAACGAAGTGGGTGGAGGAGGAGACTCTTGCGATAGAATATTTGTCGCTTGATAGCATTTATTACTCTTCAGCTGAGAAAGAAGCCTACCATCATCTTGTAAATACAAAATAAGTACAAATGAAACTGCAAAACCCTTACAAAGCAATATAGAATTGAGCATATATCACCAAGGGCAAAGGAGTTATCTAAGTGCCCAGGAGACCAGGAAGGGAGGAGGGCTTAGAGCCCAATAAGGACAATCCACAAGATGTTGCAAGGAAAAGAGGTTTAAAATCAGCCAGATCTGTACAAAGCCTCCTGAAAGTGGGAAAAATTACCAGTGACCACAGTTGTCTTGTTTCTTGGCCAATGCTTATATTCTTGTGCCAGCATGCACCCTGGAGATCAATAACTCCTTAACTGTTGTTCTCACATAATTGAAAAACTATAGGGGAACTTTTGGCCCACCTTTAAGGGCGAGTCATGACTTGACAGCTCTATAGAGAGAGGACTTGAATTTCCTCCAAAATGCTAGCACTGACACCAGCGTCCCAGAGTAAGCCTTTCAGTAAAAACTCAATAACCACTTTGCTATACTTCATGAAAGAGGAAAAGTGAACACTTTCTCTGACAGTTACTTAACCTCTTCAAGCCAGAGTTGCCTCATCAGTAAAACAGAAATGTCCTCTTGTTTCTCAGAGGTGCTGAGAGGAGAAACGAAAATAATCAAAGCCTCACAACTTCCAGGTGGGGGATAATCTCTGATTCTACATTATCTGTTTCTAGAGAGATTTAAGGTGATTTTTGAGATAAAAGTATGGGAGTATGTCCAATTCTTTGAGTTATGAGTATCCATATTAAGGTTTCTCAACCTCTGCACCATTGGCATCATAGGCCAGAGAATTCTTTGGGGTGCAGGAGTGATTCTGTGTAATGTAGCATTTGTAGCAGCATCTCTGGATCTACCCATTACACACCAGGAGGACCCCTTTAGTCGTGGCAATTAAATGTCTCCAGATATTTCCAGATATACCCTGGGAGGCAAAATTGTCCCCAGTTGAGAACCACTAACCTATTTTATTACAGAGTGAGATGTGCACTACTCAGCCCTTCTTCTAGCTTTCATTGAAAATGGTCACTATATGCAGACGTTTATATTCTACATTTAGTAATTTTCACTTGTACCCTTGTAAGATGCACCATAAGGCTATGTTAAATAATTCATTGAAAATATTTCAGATTGTATATGAAGTCTGCACATTGTGCCCCATGATTGCACCAATGTACACAATTATGATTTAATAAAAATTTTCAAAAAAAAATATTTCAGATTGTATATGAAACCAGCACATTGTATCCCATGATTGCATTAATGTACACAGCTATGATTTAATAAAATTAAAAAAGAAAAAGAAAAAGAAAATGGTAATGCAGGGAATTTTTGTAAATTCTCAATAAATTAAAGCTAGATGTACAAATGAATAAATAAATGAGTTAATTTAGAAGGCTGAGATATTTGTATATCTAAATCAAATGAAAATGAAATTAGAATATCCTCTGGCACTCCATTTTGTCACCTAAATACCAACTGACACCTAATAAATGCCTTACATCTGATTTAAAAAAAAAAAAAAAATCAAGGAAATTGCCCAGGAGGTCCATTTGATGATAGAGAAGTTGGTAGGCCAAGGGGGTGTGGGGTAGGAAGCATGAATACTTACCTCTGGCTGCATAATCCTATAGTCCAGACATCATTTCAGTCTGCAAAGTCATAAAGCTAGTAGATACCATTAATAACATATACACTCTGTCTTCATATTTATGTAATGTTTAATAATATTTAATTCAGCATATACATGTATGGAAGATAACCTGTACAATTGTGGTGAACTGGGGGATTAATGGACACACTAATATCACCGGACTCTAGGATAAGGGATTCTTCTCAAAGCACAAAAGAGGCCTTGAGCTCTGCAGGTAGTAAGCTGACAGTATTCCCTACCCATAAAAGGTAATAAAAACCCAAAACTGTAAATAATATTAACCAGTTGAAGAATAGCATAGCCATTGGCAGCGGGGGATGTGAAATCAACCTGAGCAAGATTGGAAGCTTACCATGCTATTTAGTAAGCGTGTGATTGACCATGGGCGTGTTTTTCATCCCCTCTACTATGTCCTCTCCTTGTGTGTCAGTGGGAGTAATTATACCTTCCTCAAGTATTGCTTTGAGAATTATGGTGTGGCTGTTTCTTATCTTGTGTGTTCAGTTCCTTGTTTCTTTTGCAGAGAAAATTTCCCCTTCCACTTGCAAATGGTAGCTCTCATTCTTGTGTCTCTTCACAACCTCACTGTCTTTCATCTTCAGACTAGTGATGAAAATGTAACCTAGGAACTTTCAAAACAGAAGTAGGAGTGTGCATTTTATAGCTGTGAAGATGTGTCTCAACACTGTTTAAAAAAGGTTCAAAAAAACAGACATTATTATTGCATATACTCATGGAATACAGATCTATAGCATCCACACATTTAAGCAGTTGGCAAATATTTATCGATCACCAATCCAATGTCTGCCATTGTCATGTATTTCATATACATTTTCATCAACTCTCAAGATAACCATAAGAGTAAGGAATTACTAACATCTCTATTTTACAAATTAGAAAATTGAGAACAGAAAGGTTGATCAGTTTCCCTGTGTTTGTCCAACTGATAAGTGATAGCACAGGGACTCAAACGCAATTTTTATGTACATATTATTATTGCATTTAAGACCTTTCGGAATAAAAAGAGGCTCAATGCAGCAAATCATTCCCATTTACTCCTAAATACTTCCAGGTATATTTCTTAGGAACAGGGATACTCTCTTACATAATTGCAGCATAATAAAGGGTATTTAGTACTGATGCAATACCATCATCTAATATATATAGTCCATGCTCAAATTTTATCAGTTGTACTAATATCTTGTATAGAAGTTTTCAACACAGAATCCAACACAAGATCAGATATTATGTTAACTTGCCATGTTTTTTCAGTCTCCCTGAGAAAAGGGTACATTTCTTAGTTCTCAGGCTAACTAACATGATGCCACCTAGTATCTGGCTGTAGTCAGAGACCTCACATACTCAACATGGTCCTGTATCTTCTTTTCAAAAGTAAAGGTAAATCTATAATTTCCCTTAAAAGAAAAGCCTCCTTACATTTTTTTTTCCAGTTTTTGGCCGGGGCTGGGTTTGAACCTGCCACCTCCAGCATATGGGCACCCTACTCCTTTGAGCCACAGGCACCACTGCCTCCTTACTTCTTTAATATTTCCACTACTGTGTCCAGAGGTTACCAAGTAAGGAGGAGCCTACTAAGGTACCAACCAGGATAGCTGGGAGATTGGGCATATATGGGGAATTGAACAAATAAGGAAATACACTGAGAAGAATGGAACCAGGTTTTCACTGTCAGAGGAAGAATATAAATATGGAAAGGAAGAAAAACAGAATGTGTTCTCTGGGATCTTAGGAATTAGTTTCAAATTGAAGGCTTTGTTGCAAACTACTCATGGTTCCAGATGTGTAGATAATAGAGAAATAGATAGATAGATACTTAAATAAAATATGGATATGTGGATGTATGTGTTTTTCACTGTGTCTACTCCTAGACCCTAGAACAGGGGTCCTCAGACTATGGCCCACGGGCCACATGCAGCCCGCCAAGCACATTTATCCGGCCTGCTGGGTGTTTTTGCTGCCAGTGTCTGTCCTGCTCAGCAGCCAACTCATCCCAGGCCGCAGTGCACATGTGGGGAATGTGCACCTGCACTATCCAACTCCCCTCCTTCTCTCTGTCTCTCAACTCCTCCTCTCAGTCTCAGGTGAGATTGAGACTCATGATGGGACAAGTCACGAGCTTGCCTGTGCAGAGCCTGCTGCTGCCTGAGGACCAAGGTAAGAACAAGTTAGGATTTATTTTTCTTTGAAGTTAAGAAGTCTATTTTTTTTTTATTTTGCGGTTAGTAGGACCTTATTTTATGGTTAAGGGGGGGGCCTTTTTTTTCTGAAGTTAGGAGGTCTTTTTTTTGCAGATAGAGGGCACCTTTTTTTTTTTTTCATTTTAAATATTGTATTTGTATTTGTTCCCATTTTTGAGGGGGGTTTTTTGCAGTTTTTGGCCAGGGCTGGGTTTGAACCCACCACCTCCAGTATATGGGGCCAGTGCCCTACTCCTTTGAGCCACAGGCACTGCCCCCATTTTGTTTTTTTACTTTAAAATAAGATATGTGCAGTGCACATAGGAATTTGTCCATAGATTTTTTTTTTAAAACTATAGTCTGGCCCTCAAACGATCTGAGGGACAGTGAACTGACCCCCTGTTTAAAAATTTTGAGGACCCCCTGCCCTAAAACAATGACACCCCCATCACAATAAGCACATCATGTTTCCTATTCATGGGCTCAAATATTATTTTTCCCTAAAGAAACCAGGGCTTCCAGAGAAATAGCTAACTCCATGGGTGGACTGGGGAAAGCACAGAAGAAGCCTTTATCATCTAGCTATACCAGAGAGAAAGGAAGGGCTCAAAGAATAATTCAAAAGGGCATATATTGGCACAGAAAGATGCCATAGAGCCAATATAACACATTTAGAAATTAAACACTTAAAAACTGAAGTAAACATATAATACTTATTGAATAAAATAGGACTCCATGAGTCCCAGCAGATAAATGATTGGGAAGACAAACCTCTCTCATACAACAAACTAATAAATATAAATAGATTAAACAAAACACATTTTGACAACCTTCACAACAACCATTTAGGCAAGATTCAGTCAATGGATTTGGAAACTAGCAAATAAACTTTAATAAGGAAAAGAATATGTATTAGGGTTCTCCAGAGAAAATGAACCAACAGGAGATATATGGATACACACATATACACACCCCACTAGAATAGGGAGGCTGAAAAATCCCAGAGTCTGCCATCTGCAAACAGCCCCAGAATCCCAAAGGCCTAAGAACCAGGAGTAAGGGCAAGAGACAATGAGTGTTCCAGCTCAAAATGAGAGAGAATGAGAGAATTCTCCCGTTCTCTGCCTTTTTGTTCTATCTCAGCCCTCATAGATTGTATGATATCTGCCCATTGATGAGAGTGGATATATTTTACTCAGGCTACTGATTTCAAAAGGTAATCTTTTGACTATGCCCTCAGAGACACATTTAAAAATAATGTTTTAACAGCTATCTGGGCATCCCTCAGCCCAGTCAAGTTGATATAAAAAGGATAACTACACAGTTTCAAAATATAGCCCCACAAGATACTTATTAAGTGTAAAAGGAAAAATAGTAATTTTACAGTGGAATGACTAGCAGCAGAAGCCACCTTCAACAAAGTTAACTTAACCAGCAAAAGAACCCAATAACATTGAATGTCATCTGACTAGGCACCCTAAGAAGAACACAGCACCACTTCTGTGATATTTTTTCCAAAAATGTAAACCTGATTTAAACATAAGGAAGTATCAGATAATACCAAATTGAAGGTCATTCTACAAAATAACAGGCCCACATTCTGAAAAAACGAAGTCAGAATGACAATAAAAGACTAAGGAACTCTTTCATCCTGAAGGAGACCAAAGAGACATGAAAACCAAATATAACATATGATTCCAAATTTGATCCTTTTGTTATAAATGACAGCGTTGGGATAATCAATACAATTTGAGTAAAGTCTACAGATAAAAAGTTTTTCATGTATCAATATTAATTTTCATAATTTATTGTCCATACTATGGCTAAGAAGTGGTATCATTATTTTTAGAAAATATACATGGAAGTATTTAGAATTAAGGGCGTATTGTGTATGTAACTTACTCTATGGTGGTTCAAAGAAAGGAAGTTCATGTGTTTTTAGAGAGAATGAAGAGAAAAATCCACAAAGCAAATGTTATAAAATGTTAACAATAATCAGGCAATCTAAATAGGAAGTATACAAGAATAACTTGCAAATTTTTTATAAAGTTTTCATTATCTCAAATGTTAGAAAATGTTAAGTTACTGCTAAATTTAAGATTGTGGCATATCTTCTGAGATAAGACTATTCAATGAAGCATTTCATGATTCTTCCTACAGGCTTCACATTTCTATCTGAATTATAAATAATGTTTAGAATATCATAAAAATAACACACAGTTTTAGAAGACTAAGAACATATTTGCTTTTAAGATTCCCTTATTGAAAGATGGGTGGATTAAAAAAAAATTAAGGCACTGCATGAGATGTAAGTATTCTAAAATGATCATTTCTTCCTAGCTATCCATAACATTTTTAAGAATGACAATTGAGAAGAAAAATGCAGGTAAATTCTATTACTTGATCCAGGACATCATCCAAAAAACTAAGCATTTTATAGCAGAGATGATGATAAAGTAGGAAAAGCATTAGAGACTTGGTTTCAGTCTTTCTCTTCCAGAAGCTTGCTAATGGACAAAACCCATTTTGGACTCCTAGGGAGCAAGATGTCTTCCCCAAATAAAGCAGAGTTTCTCAGCCTCAGCATTATTAATATTTTAGATTGGATAATATATTGTTGTGAAGGCCTATCATAAACATTATAGCTATAGTTCCCAACCTATTTGGCACCAGAGACCAGTTTCATGGAACACAATTCTTCCACAGACTGGGGAGAGGGGGAGGCAGGATGGATAGTTGTGACATGAGTCTGCAAGCAATTGATTTATTATGGTCTCTGTGTAGTCAAACTTCTCTGCTAATGACAATCTATATTTGTTGCTGTTCCGCAGTACTAGTATCATCATCTTAAATTAGCTTAACCTCAGATCATACAAGTATTAGATTTTCTAAGAAGTGTGCAACCTAGATCCCCCACCTGGGCAATTTACAGTAGGGTTCTCACTCCTATGACAATATAATGTTACTACTGATCTGACAGGAGGTGAAGCTCAGGCACTGATGTGAGTGACAGGGATCACCTGTCGATATAGATGAAGCTTCAATCCCTCACCTGCCACTCACCTCCTCCTAGGCGGCCCAGTTCCTAACAGGCTACGTACTGGTACCATTCCACAGCCTGAGGAGTGGGGACCACAGCATTATAGGATGTTCAGCAGCATCCCTGGCCTCTTCTCACTAGATATCAACAGCACCCTTCGGTCATAACAATCATAAATATCTCCGGACATTGCCAAATGAGTCCCAGAAAAGGGGGCTCAAAACCATCCCTGGGTAAGAGCTATTGAAAAAACCAACACATTTTTGCCCAGTGTGTGGAAAAGTAACACTCTCTACTTTTCACCTTTCCTAGATGTGTCCATTCTCACATTCTGAAATCCTCCCTTGTGTGTTTCTCCACTATTTGAAGTACAATGCAGAAAAATTATTTAACCCAGAGAAAGACAAAATATGAGGTTCTGGCAGATTTTCAGATAAAGGTACTGCTAATAGCATCTTCTTATCAGAGGTTGAAATGAGAGATAATGAAAGGCCATAAATAATAATAATACCCACCTGTGTTTATAAAGCATCAGACATCTTAGAAAGTGGTTTCCTGTGTACCACTGCCTTGAATTATTTCAGTTTAGGTGGTGCTTGAACAACACAGATCTGAGCTGCGCAGATCCCGTTTTTGCTAGTTTTCTTCCTCCTCTGCTGCCCAAGACATTGACCCTCTACTTCCTCCCCTCCTCAGCCTACTCAGAGTGAGGATGGCCAGGATGACGACCTTTACGGTGATCCACTTCCACTTGATGAAGAGTAAATATATGTTCTCTTCCTTATGATTTTCTTAATAACATTTTTAATCTACTTTAAGAATATAGCATATAATACAGATAACACACAAACTCTGTGTTAATCAACTATTTATGTTACCAATAAGACTCTGGTCAACAGGAGCACCCTATTAGTAGTTTTGGAGGAGTTAAAAGTTATAGGCAGATTTTTGACTGCACAAGGCAGAAAATCCAAAACCCCTGAGTTATTCAAGGGTCAACTATAATCTTATGAAAGAGGCTATTATGTTCTCTATTTTACATCTGAAAAAAGTAAAGCTCCCTAAATTTTCGATTATGTAGCCAGTAAGAAACGAAACAAGCACTTGACCCAGATCTTTGACTCCAAGTTCAGTGTGTTTTGCACAATGCTGAACTGTCATGTGAGCCCAACACAGACAGTTATATCTGTCATAGGCAAGGAAAATCCTAAACCAGTTCACTGAATTGGACTTGACAGAAAGCCTGGAAGTTTACCCTCTGACACTAGTAAGGCAACCTGAATGCCTCCTTCCTCAGAAAGAAGTGACCGACTCAAAAGGAGGTGTGTTCTTTTATCCTCCTCTCCAAGAGAGCATCACCTTATCCCCTCCAGTCCCTATAATCCAATGCCATTTTGACTTCTCATTCTGTCAAAAAAACTTACAGTTGGAAAAAAAAAATGGACTCCAAAAGCCTGTAAGTGACAATACAAAGGATTAAATTATGTGCCTACGTGTCCTTGCCCCTTTATGATTTCTTTTCCTAGCCTTTGGTTTATTCTGTTAGATTTTTCAAGGCTGCCCTATAAAAATAAGTTGTCAGCACTTGAGTCTGTGCGATGCTAAACTTAACACTGTTAGCTCTCTGGTTACCAGTAATAACGGGAAAGGACATATGCATATACGTGTGTGTTTTGAATTTGCTGAAGTGTGACAGAGGTTCTGTAATGCTTGGATGGGAGCCTTGTTCCTGTCTGCGTGGTTTATTCCTGCTTTTCAGTGGTATTTAAAAGGTCTTTTTGGCTAACAGTTTTATCCTCATGCAGTGGTATTTGAGTCTGCCTGGCTGAGCTATCGCTGCCTGTCAAACCTCCTACCTTACTCCTTCCACTCCTAGATAAATCAAGTGATGTGATAAGCAAACGGAGTGTTAACTGAGTTCCCAGCCCACAAATGTCTTTGTGAAAAATGGCAGGCAGGTTTCTCCAATTTAGACAATAAGGTGACTGCAATAAGAATGGATTTAGCACAAACCCGTAGAATTTAGGGATGTTAAGTGGCCATGGGATTCTCATCCTGGGGGAATTTTAGGGGATTTTTTTTTCTTTTAGGTTCTTTGGTGGGCTAAAAGGAACCCATTTAACAAAATAGGAGGCAATTTAACAGTGACTCAAAACAAGCTGGCTAGGGGTAATTGTAAGTTTAAAGGAGGTAAGAGTAATGGTAAAACACAGATCGCTAAGTCAGCAACATAGCACTGTGAAAAAGAAAAACATCTTCTATGACCTTGTTCTTAGTAATTAGGAATATAACATCCATGATCAAGTCAAAAGTGTAATCACTACCTCTCCTTACTACTTGTCACATTCTCTCTCCCTGTTCTTCTGACAACAGGCACTTTGCAAATGGAGGAACATTAGATCCAACCCTGGCCACATTCTTAGCTAGAATGATGTGCTCAAATGTAGGCACAGGACTCAAGCTGAGCCACTCAGAGATCTTACTGCAAATGATTTAAATTAAATCTAAATGAGAAAGGCCCCCAAAATCTTAAAAGCTACAAACAAGGAGACCTGGAATTTCTAACAAAAATTTTTGTCATGTGGAAAGCTTATCAACAATTGTTACGACAGTGCTTCAATTCTATGGGTTTCTGCACTATCCCGCCAGTGAATCTTCCAGTGATCTGTTTTGCCTAAACTAGTCTGAAGGTGTCTGCTGTCACAGGCTTCAAAAAACAGCTCACCCTTGAAATAATACTCCTGCCATATTCAACTCTAGTCAGCCCTTTCTTGAAGTTACAGATGTCAGTATTCCACCGATTGTAAAATAGGGAACAGAGGAGAGGGCTCGGGAAGGGACGGTGAACAGGGTCACAGATAGATGAGACTATAAAGGCGTGGCATCCTTTAATTTGTACGAGAAAAACACGGAGAGATGCAAAGGTATTTGCAAATGGCTTAGAAGTTGCTAAACCTTTTTTCCTTATAAATGTTTGAAGGGAGAAAGATTTTACGGGATGAACACTATTTCACTTTCACGGATGCACCTACAGGGTGCCTGGTGGCCTAATCTATGTCTTCAGATTAGTTCAAAGATCATCTCAGTGCAGTGACCTTCTGGCTCTAGGCCAGAACCTATGCTAGGAACTGGTGCACACAGAGACGGACACTGTTTCTGCCACTGGGCTTCAAACTCTAGGGCTTTGAAGCTTGGAGCCACAGAATTAGTCATAAAATTCATTCCATGATGACTAAAGAAAGAAAGATAATTTGAAAGAAAGACTGACGAGATGAAGGGGTTTTACATAAATAAAACACAAGCATCTACTGGATGCCTGTGCACGAGGCTCAAAGTTATTTTTAAAAAAAGTAAATATTGACTAAAACGAGTTCTTTCTTAGGAATAAGTTAATCTGAATTACATATTGGCACTGCAAAGCAAGAAATCAGAGGGCCTGCAGAAAAGCCAATGGAGGTGCATATACATCTGGGGACAGCCTGTTTCTGCCTCAGGAAAAAAAAATAGAAACTAAAGCCAGATAACTCCTAGGCGCATTGTTTACTTCCGGAACCCAAGCATGACACTGTAAATGCTTTGGTGCAGTAAGGAGTCGCTGAAAGAGATCCCAGTATACATAAGAACTAAAGATATGAGCACAACAGGTCAACCAGGAAGGAATAGACTGCTCCACGAATGAACTGGGGAAAAATCAACATTTTGGATTTGACTGAGGTTGCCACACCCACAGGGATGCCTGAGTACAGGGTGGAGCTGGAACGGAGCAATCTTCTGCACTGGGGTCCCCGGGCCAGCCTCACGTTGGTGGTTGGTGAGAGGAACATTCCGAGTTCTTATCTCACTGCTTCCCACTGAGATAGACTCAGTGACAGTTTCTCTTAGTGGAATGATGAGGATTAAAATCAGCAAAGGGAAAAGGTGTGCTAGGTGGAATTGAGGTGAGATCAAAGTAATGGTCCACCAGAGGGCAGTGACCAGAAGCAAGAGAAGGGCCAATTGGTTCTCCAAAACTGGAGGAAACAGAACAATCTGAAGCGAAAGCAAACAAAATAAATTAAAATGATTAAGCAAGGGCGGCAAAGCCATAAAGGAAGAATTGAATGATATGGACAGGAAGTTTGAATAAAAGCAAGACCCAACATTAATTTCCTTGGAATTAAAAAGTTAGGGGACAGGTTAACAGCATGTGAGACAGTTGAAGTAGACTGTGTACATCATTTCCTCAAAGATTTTTTGCACTCACCTGTTGCTTTGTCCACACTGCCTTAAATGCATCATGTTGCTTTTTGCCTTCATTGACCGTTGACTTCTCCATCACTTGATCAAAATAACCTGCTTATTTTGCAGCTTCTATCAGAAGTCTGTTTACCACTTGTACAGACACACTCTTGGAACAACTCCGAGGCCCCTGCCTGGTAAACTCTGAGGGGTGAGCCATGGACCGACCAGTCCTTAAGAGTTAATTCCCAGCAAGTTCCCAGAAGCAGACAACTGTCGAGCAAGGAGCCAGCTGGGGAAATGAAGTGACCTCCAGCCACCCCAGAGACAGGTCTGCCCCTCCGGAGTAATTGCTCTGAGTAGGTGGCATTCCCCAAATGTCAGACTCCCTGGTATTAACAAATTAGTGCAAAAACGCCTTCCCACACCAGCCCTAATGTTCGGATGTTTTCTTCCGCTACTCAGCTTTCACGTGTGCGAAGCATCAGGCGATGGCTATTGTCTGAGAGCTGCCTTATCTCATTTTGCCTTTCCAAAGGTCAGAGGTCAGGAGCTTACGTCCCAGCAGATGTATTACCAAAGCACTAACTTTACATCAAATTGCACAAATTGCCAAATTTCTAACCCATCTGATTGGGCATTTTCATACCAACCTAAATATCAAAAACACACACCAGGCTACAAAAAAAAAAGAAAGAAAGGAAGGAAGAAAGAAAAGAATAGAAGAGATTTGTACAAGAAACACATTGCATTTGAATTCCTATTTCTCTACCCACCCCTCCTACCCTGACCACCATCGCCACCTTCCTCCTCTCCACCATTCCCTCTGAAATAATTTCCATCTATGTTAGCCTCTTCTAAACCTTCTTTTCTAGGAGTACATAAATTTGAAACTTAACTAAATTCAATGCGTCCCTTTAAATAAAGTCATCTCACATCTCAAAAGGTGACCCTCTCAGTCTGGCTCTGACCCCTGTGGTTAAAGTAAGTGCCTGCTATTCAATCAGGGCTTCAGAGGAGGCTTCCCTGGGCAGGGGAGTTCTGGAAGGTATTTTGGCTTGCTACATGCAAACACTGCAGCCAAAGGTTCTCATCATTTCTAAATGTCAGCCGTAGTATAATCCCTCTGACCCATTCCAAAGCTTATAGGTCACAGAACATTTTATCTGGCAGTGACTTTTATATACATTTTTTTTCAGGTTTGAAGTATTATCCATTTTCCCTTCCATCCCCCTCTGAAGGAAACCTGGCTTTTCTATATATGTGGTGAGTAAGGCATCACAGAATTCAAGCAAATGATAAAAATATGTCTGCAGGGAAATAAATTTCTTTTTCTGAAATCAATCATGTGCTATTCACACAAGCAGAAGAAATCGCCTGAAATACCCCTTATCTCACAGCCTCACTCCTCTCAGGCATCCTGTGCAAACACTTAAAGGCCAGAGGCGCACTCTCCTTGTCCCCTCTCTCCCACAGAGAAGGGGAAGGAGGCGTGAGACATGTGGACAGACCGGCAGGGCTGCGCGATTAGCCCAAAATGATTGGCTGTCTGTCATAGAAAAAGATAGCCGGATGGGTCCATTATCCTGCACAGAGTGTGCACAGCAGCCAGCACCATGGGGAGAGGGGGCATCCTCTTCCGCACAGTTCAGAACAGAAATAGGAGCTTGTATTATTCCCACTTCCCCCCATTGCCTCCTTTTGATTGGGATGCCCGCCCGTGGCTTTTTGCTTTGTGGAAAACAAGGGCATTGCTGTAAAAGGCACTTTCAGAACCTATTTAAAAAGGGAGGGCAGTCATCTGACAGAGCCAGTGTTCTTAACCACATCCTGGACAGGGGAGTCTGTGAATGGGGGTCTGCCCTCCCCATCCATGTTCAAGAGGCCTGCAGGCCAGGATGCCCAGGGGCAAAGCTGCCCTGCCACTCAACTAACTCTGTGACCTTGGGGAAATCCTGGAGCCTCTTCAGCCTCAAAGCTCATTCAGTGTTGGCTGATTTGATTAAACAAAATGAGCATGTGAGCTCTTATCCCTGCACTTAGAACGTAGTAGGAAGTGCTTAACAATATTAACTAGGGAAAGAGACTGAATCTCACAATGCTTTCGAGTTGCTTACAGAAATCTGTTTCCAGCCTCTAAAACAATACATTGGAAAATCAGAGGTGTTTTGGTGGCAACTGATGCCTGTCTCTGAGGACCTCACGATGCTTTAGAGGCTGACCTTTTCATGATATCTTTAGATGACAGTGAAACATACAAATGGGGAAATCAAGGCTGAAGAAATTGTTGTGGACCTAAGCGGTCATCACACTATGAATGACTAAAGCTTCAAGGCTGCCACAAATCTTGATATAAAATTTTATATGAGACTGCTCGAAAAAATATTTTTGAGATTAATTCTACCCCATTTCTTATGCCCATGATTTCTTTTTATTTCTAGGAAATCAATATTTGCTTATATGAAAGTTGTCAGAATCAAAATGGAAGTATAAAAAAAAAGTATAAGTATAAAAGTATAAAAAAAAATAAACTAACGAATAGAATCAGGAGCCAGTGCTTCCACGTTTGTACACTTGATAACAAAAACTATCACAAAAGACCGCAATAAACTGCAATAAACTATCACAAAGACCACTGCAGCCCTATACAAGCACCGCCCCCAAAAAATACTTTTGCAAAGACATCCGCCCAGCAACTAACTGTCCAACCTGAGACTGGCATCACCCTGTTATTGTTATTGTTCTTTATAGCCAAGAAGAGTTATTTCAAAACAATCATGCAGGGCGGCGCCTGTGGCTCATCAAGTAGGGCACTGGGCCCATATACCAAAGGTGGTGGGTTCAAACCTGGCCTCAACTGAACTGCAAAACAGAAAAATAGCCAGGCGTTGTGGCAGGGGCCTATAGTCCCAGCTACTCAGGAGGCTGAGGCAAGAGAATCGCCTAAGCTCAGGAGTTGGAGGTTGCTATGACCTGTATGACACCATGGGCACTCTACCGAGGGCGACAAAGTGAGACTCTGTCTCTACAAAAAAAAAAAAAATCATGCAATCCTCCTCATTTTCTTGCTTTAAAAATCTTTGCCTTCCTTTATCTCCCTGAATATGTGCACAGTTCATTATGGGCCACGTGTATTCTCACTGCAATACTCTACTCCCAAATAAATACCCTGTTTTCATTAAAGGGCCTCTGTCTCTTAGTTATGTAGGGTGAGACTTAAAAATAAAAAACACAAGAGCAGAGGGGTGGCAGAGAAACTAAACAAATTCTGCCCTCAGCCGGACTCACAGAACAGTTACTGATGTTTTTCATATTAAATGAGAAGTATCGGTTTGGTGCCTGTGGCTCAATCGGCTAAGGCGCCAGCAACGTATACCTGAGCTAGCAGGTTCGAATCCAGCCCGGGCCCGCCAAAGAACAATGACAGCTGCAACTAAAAAATGGCCGGGTATTGTGGCAGGCACCTGTAGTCCCAGCTACTTGGGAGGCGGAGGCAGGAGACTCATTTGAGACCAGGAATTGGAGGTTGCTGTGAGCTGTGATGCCATGGCACTCTATCCAGGGTGACAGCTTGAGGCTCTGGCTCAAAAATAAATAAATAAATAAATGAGAAGTATTTAAAGCTAAAAAGAATAGAGATTCTAAAAGAAGCACTGTTCATTTTGTCTTATACTATGTATAATCAATTAAAATTAAGGATATTTGTTGTTTATTGCATGCCTATTATTGATCTGGGACTGTGGTAGGCATTTGCTTATATTCTCATATCCTCACACAATCCTACAAACTAGGTCATAGGTTGTTTACAAGGTACAGAAACTCAGAAAGTTACATGACTTCCCCAAAGTCACACAGCTGCTTAATGACATGGCTAAGCTTTAAATCCAGGTCTAGCAGAGGCCAAATCCTTTCCTTTTCTTTCTCTTATACCTTTCTGCCTATTAAAGAATAACCATGGAGGCTTGGCACCTGTAACATGGTGGTTCCAGAGCCAGCCACAAACACCGAGGCTGGCGGGTTCAAGCCTGGCCGGGGCCAGCTAAACAACAATGACAATTGTAACAAAAAATAGCCAGGCATTGTGGTGGGCACCTGTGGTCCCAGCTACTTGGGATGCTGAGGCAAGAGAATCATTTACGCCCAAGTGTTTGAGGTTGCTGTGAGCTGTGACGCCACTGCACTCTACCAAGGGTGACATAATGAGGCTCTGTCTAAAAAAAAAAAAGAGCTCTTCTTTTCTCTCTCTCTCTCTGTCTCTCTCTCTCCCCCCCTTCTCTCTCTGCCTTCTCTCCTCTCTTCTCTTCCTCCGTCTCTCTCTTTCTCTCTCTCTCCCTCTTTTCCCTCCTCCTTAATGCTGTTGTGCAGCATCCCCCGCCAATAAAGACCTTTTTGTACAAACAAACAACAACAAAAAAAGAACAATCATGGAAGACATCATTTGGGGGAACTAAGGTAAAATTTTAATAGCTTGCAAGCCATTATGTGATGTAAAACGAAACACTACTCCGTTACATGAAGAGTGATCTTAGCAAACCTTCATTTAAGCATGCAGCTTAACACAATCAAATGGACTTGGGTGTTTACATCTGAACCCAGAGAAACTACACTGCAGCCCCAGGCTGCGTAATTGCAAGTCCAGATTAAGAACGTGAAGACCTAACTTGAGGCCCTGGTTCTAACTGCCAGGCACCCTTTCGAGCCCTGCTCATCCATGGGTAAGATTGAAGGCAGGTGGGGACTGGGATTCTGACAGCTACTTCCATTAGTTTGCACCTCTCCAACTCTACCTGCGGTTCTATCACATCCTATTCTAATTATCTTCTTCACTGTCTGAATGGTCTTCCATTTATTCCAAAAGAGTGTTTTTATTAACCTCCCATCCATTTAATAGCTTTTTAATCCCTACCCCCTTTCAGAGCCTTTTTACTTGAATGCTCCCCTGCTTTCCTCTGAATTCTTTCCATCCTACCTCTTAACTGTCCTCGGATGTTGCTGGCTCCAGAGCCATTACAGCCTGTGTCCCTCCCCTTCCCCAAAGCCCAGTGGACCCTTCCCATATAGGACTTCTTTACTAGCCATATTTGGGCTGTCGTTTACCATAAGGAACCACCATGAAAATTCACCCAACTTTGAAAGTCAGTACTATTATTCCCATTTCAGTACTGAGGAAAAAATTGACATTTGAGACCTTTAAGAGTTTCCACAGCTTGTTCAATACCACATAGCTAGTGGAGGCTGACTACCTGGGGATTAAACTAAAAGTTATAAGTATGGGTTGATAATTGATAGTGTTGGTGCTAGTCTTTTTTTTTTTTTTTTTTTTTTGAGACAAGAGTCTCACTATGTCACCCTTGGTAGGTAGAGTGCTGTGGTGTCACAGCTCACAGCAACCTCAAACTCTTGGGCTTAAGCGATTCTCTTGCCTCAGCCTCCCAAGTAGCTGGGACAACACGCACCTGCCAGAACACCCAGTTGTTTTTTTGTTGCAGTTGTCATTGTTGTTTAGCTGGCCAGGCCTGGGTTTGAACCTGCCAGCCTCAGTGTATGTGGCCAGCTCCGTAACCACTATGCTACAGGCGCTAAGCTGGTGCTAATTTTTTTTTTTTTTTTTTTTTTAGAAATAGCATCTTATTCTACTGCTCAGGCTAGAGTGCAGTGTTGCAATCATAGCTCATTGCAGCCTCAAATGCCTGGGCTCAGACTATCCTCCTGCCTCAGCCTCCTGAGTAGCTAGGACTGTAGATACATGCCACCATGCCTGGCTCATTTTTTTTTTAATCTTATTTTGTATAATTGAGGGGGTCTCACTCTGTTACACAGGATGGACTCAAACTCCTGGCCTCAAGCAGTCCTCTCATCTCAGCCTCCCAAAGCACTAGGATTATAATCATGAGCCACTGCCTGGCCATGTGCTCTAACCATGCTGTGTGTAATGAGTAGAGAAATTATGTCTGTCAGGAAATTAGAACAGAGAAGAAGTTAGGTACATGTTGGTTGCCTTCATCAGCTGGAATGAAGAGATTTCCTATGATCATTCCATTCAAATATGTTTCCTAGCAGTAGACATTTAAGATCAGAGTAAAAGTTGAAGCCACATGGATCAGACTGCCAGAAATCAAGTCTGGGATATTTGCTGCCTACTGGTGAGCTGTGTGAACGTGGGGCATTGGTTACCCAGAAGGAATTGTTTACTTATTTAGAATGGCTTTCCTCACCAGACAGGCACTTTGCTGTTATACTTCTTATTATTGTTCTTTCCACCCAGGGCAAAGTCCAGCCTAGAGCTGCAGGGATATTTAGTAAATATTCATTGTCTGAATGCAGACTTCTTTTTTTTTTTTTTTTTTTTTGCAGTTTTTTTGACCGGGGCTGGGTTTGTACCCACCACCTCCAGCATATGGGGCTGGTGCCCTTTCCTTTGAGCCACAGGCACTGCCCTGAATGCAGACTTCTTTTCTGCAATTTCTCTCTTACAGCAATTGTCTCAAACATGCCTACTTTACTGTCCTGCATTACATGCATTCACCATCGTTCTCATCATCCTCATCAAGAGTTTCTGGGGCTCTCAGAGTTTTAGTAACAGAAAGACTTGTGTGATTAGTCAGCTTTAAAAATAAAAATAACATAATACCACACACTTGCTGAGAGCCTAAACCAGGTCCCGTGTGAATGTGGGGCATTCACACGATGAACTAAGTGGGTAATGCTCACCACAGAAACCCCATTTTATAGGTGATAACGTAAAAACTTACAACTGGAGAGCATATGGTCACAAAGAGAAGAACCAGGAATTACACCCAAAGCTAACTGATTCTAGAACCCAATCACAGCAATTAGACTATAGAGCTTGGCAAAATTAGAATGAGAACATAAATCTTTTATACCAAATCCTGTGCTCTAAGACCTCCCCATGAATAATACGTCATGCTCTAAATCCACAGGATGAGATTGAAAGATTTAGTACAATTCCTCTGGCTCTGAGACCAAAGGCATTTTGTCCCTTGCAGAGTGAGTGGACAGAGAAAATGCCTATAGAACAGCCAAACACCGTGCTGAAAACACGGGGACTCCGGTGGTTCTGAGACAGATCAAGCGAGCATGGGTCCAACCTCTTCAGCTGGCAGGTAAAGAGTAGCATCTGCAGAGATTCCTGAGGAGAAGTCAGCGGTCACGGCCCTCTTTTCAATTAGATCATCCCAGGCCTGCCAGCTCTGGGTGCCACTGAAGCTCAGACAGATGGTTCCTGTTTGTTGACGGGAGGCTTAGGGCAGCCACACCAGGCACTCCTATCTGCCTGTCCATGGTGAGGATGGAGAAGAACAACCCCGAGGCATCCTGTCACCTTAGGAGGGACTCAGACAAGTCCCTGCCTATTTGGTGCAGTCCTCATTGTGTAGCATTCAGAGACAGACAAGAAAATCTCTGAACCTAAGATTAATGTTCCCACAGTTCCCACCTGAAGGAAGAGCTGCCAGCAACTCAGTTGTACTTGTTAAGATGTCATTTCAGCTGCTGAAATGAAAATGGAAGCAAGGTAAGAGTGACATGTGTAGGATAGCTTATTTTTCTCTCACATAAGGGCTATACAGAGCAGTCAGGGGCATAGAGGGCTCCACAGTGTCAGGGGGTCAGGAACCTTAAATTTGGTACTTTGGCAGCTCCAACATGCAGATTTTAACTCATGGTCCATGGCAGCTGCTCTAGTGCCTTCCATCATCTTCATATTCCAACCAGCAGAAACAGAGAGGAGGGAAAGTAAAAGGGGACACACATCTTTCTTCCTTTGGAGGCCCCAATGAAGAATTTGCACTCAGGGCTCCCACTCACATGCCAGTGGGCAGAGCTAGGAAATTTGGTTATTAGCTGGGAAGCCATGCCCTTGGATAAATCTTAGGAATTCTATTACTGAAAGAAGGAAAAAAATAGATATTGATATTAGAGGAAACTAGCATTCTCTGACAGAGTTGCCCTTTTTACTAACAAAATATTGATACACACCCTTCTTTCCAGGGGCGGGATGCCCTCCCAAGTGAAATAACCTTAGGCCCAGTTCCTGCATGTAGCTCAAATTTAGTAATTGTGGATGTTGCAAAGGTCTCTTCATTAGGTCTAATGTTGATGCCCAACATCTGACATCTACAGGACATTGCTCCCATAGCAACGCAATTGATTACTATCAGGCAATTTTCACATCCTACTGAGCAGTGAAACAAGTTCCTTGGGTAACCTGTGAGGCAGTTCCTGATTTTCCAGAAGTATCACCCTGGTTTGTTATCCTCCATGGACTCAGATGAAATAAACACTAAAAAGTGTCAACCCCCCCAAATCAAAAGGGCCAGAATCTAGTTTGAGTTTATTCAAGCAAAAACCTGGGAATAACCAATTAGGAAATACAGACTCCAGAGAAATGGAGTCAGTAGTCCTGAAGTTAAGTAGTCCATTCCTTTTGGAAAGATGTTTGGAGAATACTCAGAGCTCTAAAAATAGACCTGCCATTTGATCCTACAATTCCTCTACTAGGTATATATCCAGAAGACCAAAAATCACATTAAAACAAAGAGATTTGTACCAGAATGATTATTGCAGCCCAATTCATAATTGCTAAGTCATAGAAGAAGCCCAAGTGCCTATTGACCCATGAATGGATTAATAAATTGTGGTATATGTACACCATGGAATATTATGCAGCCTTAAAGAAAGATGGAGACTTTACCTCTTTCATGTTTACAAGGATGGAGCTGGAACATATTCTTCTTAGCAAAGTATCTCAAGAATGGAAGAA